>SEYY01001183.1:55000-60000 GCA_009176605.1 Armadillidium nasatum
AGAAAGAAAAGGGCTGATTGAAGTGTTCGAAGAACTTATGAAAACTGAAAGTACAAATAGCAAAACAATCCGGCAAGCAGAGGCTTACAAGAATAAATTGTGTGAATTTGACTTTGTTTTCTATTTACTAATCTTCAATGACATATTTCTGAAAACTGAAATTCTGTATAATGTCCTCCAGAAAAAAACAATAGATATTCAGATGTGCATTTCAAATATATCTATTTGTGAAAGAGCTCTACATGACATGCGAAATGATGCTAATTTCCTAAGTTATATGAAAAAAGCTGAGATTGAAACTGGAAAGGGTCCACGTACTTTAAGAAATAAAATAAATAATGAATCTTCTGTGTCTTGCCATTATAAAATGAATTATTATTCTGTCTTAGATAATATTACTACTCAAATAAATACTCGATTCTCCAACATGTCAGCTTTTAAAATTTCTCGCACTTGCAGATTCTTTGTCAGTTTGCAAAATTTCAAAATATATTTCCCAGCGATTCTCTGAGGTCGCTGATGGACACTTACGGAAATTATTTTAATGATAATGTTCTTCGAAACGAGTTAAATATAGTCTATGCTGAAGAAAACCGCAAACTTTTTCACGATAAAGATGTAGAATCTATTTTGAAAAATATTGTGGAGAATGACTTGTGTATAACACTGCAACAAACTTTTAGACTTTTTAGTCTAATTGGTACCATTCCAGCAACTACAGCGTCAGTAGAAAGGAGTTTTTCATGCTTAAATCGCATTAAAAGCTGCTCAAGGAACACTATAGGACAGGAACGTCTCTCATTCTTGTCTTTACTTTCCATAGAAAAAGAGCTTTTAACGGAGCTATCAAGTGACTCTTCATGGCATGAAAAAATAATAAAGATATAAAATATAAAATATATATAAATAATAAAATAATATATATATATATATATAATATATATATATATATATATATATATATATATATATATATATATATATATATATATATATATATATATATATATATATATATATATATATATATATATATATATATATATATATATATATATATATATATATATATATATATATATATATATATATATATATATATATATATATTTTGATTTGCCTACTCAAGAATTTTGACCACGAGCCGCCACTGATATATATATATATATATATATATATATATATATATATATTATATATAATAATAATAAAATAATAATAATAATAATAATAATAATAATAATAATAATAATAATAATAATAATAATAATAATAATGCGGAGATATGTATGAATAAAGCTTCATTATCTGCTCTTAGATAAGCTTTAAGACTCGTTAAAAACTCGTGAAAAATGCATTAATTTAAAAGGAAGAAGACAAAAACAACTTCACTATTGAGTGGCCATTACCGTTATTCAGAGAGAGAGAGAGAGAGAGAGAGAGAGAGAGAGAGAGAGAGAGAGAGAGAGAGGATTTGGACTGTTTAGGTGGAGAATTCAAGATGTAAAAAGAAAGGAAGAATGTGGAAGAGAAATCTAAAGAGCTAAGGACAAAAAGAGATAAATAGGTAGATAGATAGATAGATAGATAGATAGAAAGACGAAAATTTAAAATGACAAAGAGAAAAAAAAAAGAGGGAGCGAGAGAGATAAATAAAATGTGGAAGAGGAAGATGAAGAGAGGAGAGAGAGAGAGAGAGAGAGAGAGAGAGAGAGAGAGAGAGAGAGAGAGAGAGAGAGAGAGAGAGAGAGAGAGAGAGAGAGAGGAGGGGGATTTGGACTGTTTAGGTGGAGAATTCAAGATGTAAAAAGAAAGAAAGAATGTGGAAGAGAAATCTAAAGAGCTAAGGACAAAAAGAGATAAATAGATAGATAGATAGATAGATAGATAGAGAAAGAGAAAATAGAGAAAGAGAAAGAAAAAAAAGAGAGAAAAAAAAGAGAAATAGAGAAGAGAAGAAGAGAAGAGAGAGAGAAGAGAGAGAGAGAGAGAGAGAGAGAGAGAGAGAGAGAGAGAGAGAGAGAGAGAGAGAGAGAGGATTTAGTCTGAAGCAAAGAACTGAAACCGAAGCTTTGTTAAAGTCTTTCACAAAAGCGAAGAATATTTTCTTCTATTTTTAAAACTTATTTTTGTTACTCTTCGAAAATTCTATTCAAATAGTTCGAAGAAATAATTTCATCTCCAAACAAACTAAAAACGAAAATTTTACGAATTTGTCGCAAGTTTTTTTCCTTTTTTTATTTTTTTTTTTTTTATATTTATTTTTATTTTATTTTTGAGTGCTTTTATTTATTTATTTGCTTTTTAACAATGTTTTTCTTTGCTTTAAATTTTCTTAAGATACAATTTTGGAAAATGTGAAAGTAGTAGGTCGGAAATTTCGTCGCTAAAAGGGCATCACAATCCTCACCCTCTTTCCCTCATTCGCAGGCAGTCAAGACCGCACAAGATAATTAACCGTTTCTTTGACTGTGGAAATTTTCTTTTTATTGAAGTTAATAAAATAATTAAAATTATTTGCAAATAAATAAAAATAATTTAAAAATAATTAATAAAAATAAATATTTAAAAATAAAAATGAATAATATTTAAAAATAAATAAATAATATTTTTAAATAAATAAAAATATATATATATATATATATATATATATATATATATATATATATATATATATATATATATATATATATATATATATATATATATATATATATATATATATATATATGATTTTTTTTTTTGCTGCAATAACCGGAGATTAAAAATATAAATTAAAATTCAATAGTAAATTAATAAGATTTCGTACTTTCCGTTCCTCTTCAAGTCAGATATAAAAAGTGAAAGACAAAACATTAAAATTATTAAAAAGGTAAAACGGAAACCTGCTCCAAAGAGAGAGATAAAAACACTGAGGAAGGATCAAGAATTAAAATGGCGACCACTCACAAGATTCTGACTAACAGGCAATCAAGCAAACACGAAAGCATTGCTATAAAAACAATTACAATCGATATATAATTATATATAGTCAAGTCTTCTTTTCGTAATCTAAGTTTTTTGTATTTATGAATAAATTTCAAGCTATTCAATATAAACGTCTCAACTCATTTTATTTTTTTTTTGAAAGCATTTGACTTACGAATAATAAAGGACTTTACCAATTTCTTCGCAAAGACATCATTTTCATTACGAATAACTGCAGCATATATATAGGTGGTTAAGAATTTATAGTTTTTCTCTATTCTGTTTTTTATATAAAGCAATATGCTCCTTCCCTACTCTAAGATCGTAATCATGCTTGTATATTCCTCTATTGAAATCAGCTGTCTCGCCTATATAACATTCAGTGCAATCTCTACATGGAATAGTAATCAATGATTTACTAATGATTTTGTTTTCGTCAAGAGCCTTATGACTGGAGAAGAACTTCCTAATATAATTATTGTTTCCATAAATTATATTAATATTTCTAGGCAATAAAGATTTTATATTTAAATTTAAAATATATTAACAACTTGATTATATTGTCAGTAGAAAAGTGGCTTTTCATATGTCAAATAAATACTTGCTAACCTTTTAACTTTTCACGTGACATTGACGGATGGAAACACATACCCATCTTGATAAAGACCTTTGTTCTTACCATTACTCTTCATAACCCAACTCAGTCCTTTACATATACATTCCATTTATTCTGACCCCTTTTAACTTTCAAGCTAAATATCTTCTTGACTTTTAACCTTCACATTGATGAAAGGATACATACACCTCCCTTGGTCAAGATTCTATATCCTTTACATTGTGCCTCTTCTCAAGGATTTATCATTAATATTATTATTATTATTATTATTATTATTATTATTATTATTATTATTATTATTATTATTATTATTTTTATTATTATTATTATTATTATTAATTTTCGTCCCAATGGACTTATATACTCGTATATCGAGTTCATTATATCCAAACCATATCAAGAGTCGATACGATTAACATCAAACGTTATCAAACGCTATCCATCTTCGTATGCTAAATCCTATTTATCTTATTTTCTTTGTTTATTCCTCTGTCCCATCCTGATAAAGACTGTGTCCTCACCAGCACTCGTCATAACCCACCATCATTTATATATACATTCCATTTATTCAGCCTACTTCTACTTTATAGATAAATATCTCCATACCTTTTCACCTTTCTCTTTTCGTTGACGAATGGAAACATATGCACAGTGTTCAAAACCAGTGACCCTATCATTTCACCTCTACACACAATCTTTATTTTCATTATTATTATTATTATTATTATTATTATTATTATTATTATTATTATTATTATTATTATTATTATGGCGATGGAGGGGTGCGTCGAGAGAGTCAGGCTGCTTTCCAAATCTTAACGAAAATGAGTCTAAGCTTTATGAGACTAAACCCACTATACCCGTTTTAAAGAGGCTTATACCTCTTCACAGTTGTTTAATTTTTCTAAGTTTTTAAATATTTCTAAGTTTTCTTATTTTTTGTTTAATTTTTTGTTTAATTTTTTTTAATCTAAAATTTTTTTTTTAATAATTTTCTATTATTATTATTATTTTCTGAGGGAATTTATAATATATATTATATATATATATATATATATATATATATATATATATATATATATATATATATATATATATATATATATATATATATATATATATATATATATATATATATATATATATATATATATATATATATATATATATATATATATATATATATATATATATATATATATATATATTAATTATTTTAATTTTTATTTTTTTCATTTAAAAGTATTATTTACTTATTTATTTTTAAATAATTTTAATTCTATTATTAATTTCAATAAAAAAAATCTAACGGTCAATAAAAGGTTAATTACCTTCCCTCGGACTGTTTTGACCGCCTACGAGTGAGTGGTAGGAGGGGAGTGATCGTGACGTCATTCTAGCGACGAAATTCTCACCC
>SEYY01001183.1:65000-70000 GCA_009176605.1 Armadillidium nasatum
TCCAAAACACTCAACTCAAACCTTCATCTGTCCTCAATATTCTTGGTGTTTCTTTTTATCGTTATCTTTCTTGGAAAAATCACATAACATCTCTCTATAAACAAGCTTCCAAGAGGTTGGGTGTTCTAAGGCGCCTTTTTTTTTTTACGCCACCCCATTTGCTTGCTCTGTATAGGGGTGTTGTTCGCCCGTGTATGGGGCAAGCCTCTCACATCTGTTGTGGTTCCACATGTACAGCTCTTCTCGAAAAGGTGGAGTCTAGGGTTTTTCATCTTATAAACTCTTTTGTTCTTACTAACTCTCTCCACTCTCTTTCTTCCCGTCGAATTGTTGCGTCATTCTCTTTATACTACCCCTATTACAAGGGACATTGCTCTTCTGAACTCTCACGTCGCATACCTCCTCCTATTAAGAAGGGATCACGACAAGCCTTTCTGCACAGTCTCATCCTTTCTCTGCCCAACTCTCCGACCCCTGACCTGACCGCTATGCTCATTCTTGCAAGTACTTCACTGGTAAAGTCTGGAACACAATCCCTTTATCTGTTTTCCCAGCTTTCTTCGACTTGCAAACTTTTGAAGGCCGTGTATCGGGTCACGTCGGCCATTAGTAACCAGATTCCGAATGTTCCCCAACTCTGGTGGATATTGGGAGGCCTCCGGCCTTTCCCACCAGAGGAGACATAATATATATATATATATATATATATATATATATATATATATATATATATATATATATATATATATATATATATTATATATATATATATATATATATATATATTACAAGTTTGCGTCACTCACGGGCAGAGCCCTTTTCAAGGAGGGGAATAATTAAAAGATAAAAGAAAACCCATCCCAATTCATAACCTAACGTAGATCCCTCAGGTGGGCGCAGTCAAAGGATTTAAAGAGAGGTAGGGTAAATACAGCAGGAAAAACGGACGAAGGTAGTGTGTTCCACAGAGGTGGCTGGAAAGAAGAAGGTACTGCAATGTGTAAGCCTAGAGTTTGTTAAGCCACAAAAAATTCATGTGCATGCAAGGCACCCCTTATGCTGAGAGGGCTACGCAAATGAGTTGGAATGCGAGAGGTCAACCCCCTTGAGCATCTGCCGTTGTAGAACCTATAAGAAGAGAGAATGCGCTAGCGTCACGTCGCACGGAAAGAGAGTCAAGGGAGTTTGAAAGTAGGGAACAATTTGTTAGTCTCCTAGTCTTAGATTCAACCTTATCCTAAAAAAAAGGGTGGAACCGGAACCACCCTAAATTTGAGAACAGTACTCCATACAAGGAAGGATAAGACCCTTATATAATTGGAGTAACTGTTCAGAAGAAAAAAATTCCAGCAATCTGAACAGAACACCCAACTTTTTAGAGGCCACCTTAGCAACCGTTGTGATATGAGGTTTCCAAGATAATTTATTATTTACGTTCAGACCAAGAATATTTATGTTCTTCACAGGTTACACGGGAGAGTTGCGAAGAAGTTGGTAGGTGTTTTTGAGAGAGATATGTGGAAAAGTTGAGTTTTCAAAGAGTTGAATTTCATAAGGTTGCGGTGGTTCCACCAGGAAATCTCATCCAGATGGGAAAGAATGGAATCGGAAAGTTGAAAACGAGAAGAAACTCTAGAAGCAGAAGAAGGAGCAGATTTGAAATGCGTAGAAGAATGGAGAGTTGAGTCGTTGGCATAAAAATAAACAGAGTTAGAAGTACAGCTGAGGAGGTCGTTGATGAAAAAGAAGAATAAAGTAGGAGATAGAACAGAACCCTGAGGAACACCACAATTAATAGGGAAAGAAGTCGTTCCATCAATAAGTGCTGATATGGAGAGATTTGAGAGGAAACTAGACATGCGTAAGCAAAGAGAAGGAGGAAACCCAAAGGAAGGGAGCTTAGAGAGCAGCGACGCATACCATACTCGGTCAAAAGCCTTGAATATGTCAAGCACCACCACACAAGACTCCCCGTAGTCCCTAAAGCCAGAAGACCATAGATCAGTAAGATAGGAAATAATGTCACCAGTAGACCTCGAGCGACGAAAGCCATACTGGTGATCTGAGAGAAGGGAGTGAGATTCCAAATGATCAAGGAAATGAGAGTTGAGGAGAGTTTCAAAGACTTTAGATAGAATACAAGTAAGAGCAATAGGGCGATAGTTAGAAGTTCAGAGCGGCTTCCGTTTTTCGGGATCGGCTGAACATATGCTCGCTTCCAGCACAGAGGAAAAGTATTAGTATTAAGCCATAGAGAGTAGAGTTGAACAAGGACAGGCGCCAGCTCTGAAGCACACTCCCTCAAAACACGAGGTTGAGATGAGGAATGCCATTCTGGCCATTTGCCTCCCTAATTTTCATAAATTTCAGGATCTCATGCACTTGATCACAAGAAATCACTGGTAAAGACATGGGACACCCGAGAGAAGAAGTAGAAGGAGGAGGTATGCTGGAATCATCCAGGGTAGAATTAGATGAAAAAAGGAGGCCGAAGAGATTGTCCTTTACAGTAGGAGTGTTAGCTACAGATCATGAGACCGAATAAGAGGAGGAAAGGAAGATTTGCAAAAGTTGTTAAAGATATTTTTGGCAAGAGGCCAGAAATTTTTATCAGTAGGAGAACCAAGGAAGTTAGTTCATTTCCTTTTGGTGAAAGCAAGCTTGGCCTGTCGAAGTATATCACTGCAACGATTCCGAGCAGAATGAAAATTAGAAAGAGTGATAGGAGAAGAGGAGTTTTTCCACGCTCGATACACAGTCGCTCTCCTGAATGACACGAGAGCATGCGCTATCAAACCATGGATTTTGGGGAGAGAAAGATTTAGTTGAAGAGGGAATGAACCTGCTCAATCTGTCAGATATCACGGCTCCCACTCTTTCGGCGGACACCGAAGCATCATTGGAGTCAAAGCAAAGATATATATATATATATATATATATATATAATATATATATATATATATATATATATATATATATATATATATATATATATTATATATATATATATATATCGATCAAATCCATATAAACTACACCCATGAACCAAAATATTATCTGCTCTAAGACAATAATAGCTGGGGAAAAAAACAAAACAAAAAAAACGAAAAAAAAATAAATTCAAAAGCGAACTACGAAAAGATAAAAGAAACCCAAACCTTCGACCTAACGCCTTGGGTCTTTATTCAAGGGAGGTGAGAAAGGTTTTTTTTTTTTTTTTTTCCTTTTTTATTTATTATAAACAAAGGTAGAGGTATGATTCTGAAGAGTTTGGAGGAACTATGTTATAACAGGAATATAATAAGGAATTTGACGCAACAATTCGACGGAAAAAGAAAGAGATTTTTAAAAGCGACAGAAGCATAATTTGAAAGAAGCGATAAGTCACAAGGTTCAACCTTTCCATATAAAATAAAACTAAAAATACCCCAACAAACTAGATATGTTATGCTTACTACATAGAAAAACTAACAACCTCCTTCTACAGAGCATGGAAATAGGGATGTGTAAAGAAACTCTGAAGGTGCTTCAGAACATCCAACCCTTTAAAACTTATTTAGTGAGAGACATTTTGTGTTTCTGAAAAAAAAAATCAGGAGAATAGGAAATATTATGGAAAAGGAAAAAGCATGAATTTTGTCTTTCAATATATATATATATATATATTATATATATATATATATATATATATATATATATATATATATATATATATTATATATATAATATATATATATTATATATATATATATATTATATATATATATTTTTTATTTTTTTTTTTTTTTTTTTTTTTTTTTTTTTTTTTTTATCTCCTCCGGTGGGCAAAGGCCAGAGGCCTACCAAATTCCACCGGAGTTGGGAAAGATCTATTTCATGGTCGATGGAGGCCGACGTGTCCAGATACACGGCGTTTGAAAGTATGCAAGTCAAAGGAAGTTGGGAAAATAGATGAAGGGGTTGTGTTCCAGACTTTACCAGTAGAGTTTATGTAAGATTGAGCATAGCGGTTAAGTCTGGGAGTCTGAGAGTTGGACAGAGAAAGGATGAGACTGTGTAGAAAGGCGTGTCGCACGAGCTCTTCTCAATGGAGGAGGTATGCGACGAGAGAGTTCAGAAGAGCAGTGTCTGTTGTAATAGCGATAGTAAAGAGAGAGTGACGCAACAATTCGACAGGCAGAAAGAGATTGGAGAGAGTTAGTAAGAGCAGGAGAGTTGATGAGACGAAATGCCCTAGACTCCACCTTCTCTAGGAGAGCTGTGTGTGTGGAACCACCCCAGATGTGCGAAGCATACTCCATACAGGGGCGAACAACACCCCTATACAGAGCAAGCAACTGGGGTGGCGTGAAGTAATTCTGAAGGCGCCTCAGAACACCCAACCTCTTAGAAGCTTGTTTAGAAAGAGAAGTAATGTGATCTTTCCAAGAAAGATCACGAGAAAAAGAAACACCAAGAATATTAAGGACAGATGAAGGCTTGAGTTGTGTGTTTTCGAAGAAGATATCATAGTTGTGTGGAAGATTGTGTCGAGTGGAGAGATGAAGGAATTGAGTTTTTGAGGCATTGAAAACAACCATGTTTTCTCTGCCCCAATTTGAAATAAGTGAAAGATCAGAGGTTAGTTGCTCCAAGGCTACCCTTCTCGAGTCTAACAACTGCTGCTGGGTGGGACGTTTTTCAAACTGGAAGGAATAATGAAGGGTGGAGTCATCAGCATAGGAGTAGATAGGAGATGAGGTAATAGAGAGAAGGTCATTAATGAAAAGTAGAAAAAGTGTTGGGGATAGGACAGAACCCTGAGGAACACCACTATTAATAGATTTAAAGGAAGAAAGGTGGCCGTCTACAACAGCTGCTATAGAACGACCGGAAAGGAAATTAGAGAGAAGATCACAGAGAGAAGGATAGATACCGAAAGAGAGAAGTTTAGAAATCAAACCTTTGTGCCAGACTCTATCGAAGGCTTTCGATATGTCCAGCGCGACAGCAAAAGATTC
>SEYY01001183.1:80000-90000 GCA_009176605.1 Armadillidium nasatum
TTCGTTGCTGCTACTAAAGATGGTAAAACTTCTGCTCAGTTTGGTGATCTTTGTAGTAAAAGTTTATGTGAAGTATTATTAAAATTCTCGTATGGAAGGAATGATATTAGAAGAAATCCTTAACATTTTACCAGCACTAGTATTTTTTATCAGTAAGAAGAAGGAACATATCCTATAAAAGACACTTGAAGAAGGACTGAAGGATGCTGTAAAATTCATCTTTTCTGAGAATTATCTCCCAAGGACTCGTGACTTTACGTTCCTATAAAATGCAGTTCATACAACATAGTTAATAATATATATATATATATATATATATATATATATATATATATATATATATATATATATATATATATATATATATATAGAGAGAGAGAGAGAGAGAGAGAGAGAGAGAGAGAGAGAGAGAGGACCTAGAACCGTCAAAAGAGTTGAAAATACCCTCTGCTGGGTGGTAGGGTGAGCTAGAATTTCTGTTTTACTCCTTCGCCCTTTGGTTCATTCCTTTTCGCTTTTCATCTTCTCAGAGGGTCTCTAGTGTACCTTTGTCTCATATTGGACTGTCTATTCTCCTATTACTTCTTCATCCCATTTCTTCACATGTTCCCGCAAATTTACAAGCTCTTGCTTGTAAATCACTTCTAAATAAACAAAATGGCGAAACAAAAAACTCCCTCGGAGATGTCTGAAGGGGCGGCATCCAAAGAATGCCCCTCATCCATTCTTTTTCCCCATCATCACTTTGGAATTGGTGGCCTCCGGTAACTTTTCTGTAACATTATGGGTTGGTGCAACCAAGACCTTGATGCCGGTTTACCCTGGTGCAATGTCTTTTTTCATTAATTTCTGTAACATTATGGGGGTCTTGTCTAATTTCCACTTTGCCGAATACCTCCTCTCTTCTTCTAGACTTCATCTCTTGTTCTTAACCGAAAAACTCAAGTGTCTGAATGCTCTGACAGCAGACCCTTTTCTGTTTCCTCCTACTGTCTCTATTCTCAATTTTCAGCCAAAGGCGGATGTTGCTCATATGATGTCCGTTCGCGTGTCTCTAATTTGGAGTCTTCTGAATTCTCTACTTTATGGCTTATATTTTCTTGCAACTCTACAACGAAATTAATTTGTTCTGTCTACCTATTTCCTAACTCTATACACTATAAAAAATTCTTCGGTCATCTTAACTCAAAAATAGAACACATTCTTTCTAATTCTCCATTCTCAGAAATTATTTTTTTTATTTCAACGTTCACCATCTAGTTCTCATGATCCAGCTGGTGAACTCGCCTACGACCTTTCTATCCAGAACAACCTTGAGCAGTTGGTGAAACTCCTTACTCGTATCCCTAACCGTCTTGATGATGAGTCCAATATACTTGAACTTTTCCTAACTTCTTAGTCTTCACCTTACACTGTTAAACTCTTTCCTCCTCTAGGCTCATCCAACCACCTTCTTATCTCTGTATCTTGTCCTGTCTCTTCAAGTCTTCCGGAAGAACTGCCTTTGCCTTCGAAAGGGGAGATGTTACTGGCATTTCTGTGCTACTAACTGGTATGACTTGAGGCTGTAGTTTTCTGATCTCCCAAGGAATGATTTCTGTTTTCGTGGAGGGGTCCCTCGGAATGTATAGAGTGCAAAACCGAGGTGGTTCTCTTTGGCATGGAGGCGTACATTTCATATTCTTTCCCTTCAACTAAACCTAACAAACCTTGGATTAACCATCCTTAACAGAAAGATTTGGAAACATCTCAGTTCTTCTAATCTTATCTCTGATCGCTAGAATAGCCTTCTAAAAAAAACTCTCTACTGGTGATTACTTCATATAAAATGGTCCTCCGTTCTTCGGCATTTCGGTGAATCTTTTGCTGTCGCGCTGGACATATAGAAAGCTTTTGATAGAGTCTGGCACAAAGTTTTGATTCCAAACTTCCTTCTTTCTGAATCTATCTTTCTCTCTGTGGCCTTCTCTCTGATTTCCTTTCAGGTCGTTCTTTAGCAACTGTTGTAAACGGCCACCGTTCATCCTTTAAATCTATTAATAGGGTGTTCCTCAAGAATCTGTCCTATCTCCAACACATTTTCTACTTTTCATTATTGACCTTTCTATTACTTCATCTCCTATCCACTCCTATGCTGATGACTCCACCCTTCAATATACCTTTCAGTTTGAAAGGTGCCCCTCCCAACAGCAATTAATAGACGAAAGGAGGGTAGCCTTGGAGCAACTAATCTCTGATCTATCTCGTATTTCAAATTGAGCCTGAGAAAACATGGTCGTTTCCTATGTCTCAAAAACTCAGTTCATGCATCTCTCTACTAAGGAGTCTAGGGTTTTTCGTCTTATCAACTCTTCCTCTGTCACTAATTCTCTGCAGTCTCTTTTCACTCGTCGAATTGTAACGTCACTCTCTCTATATTACCGCTATTACAATGGACACTGCTCTTCTGAACTCTTCCGTCGCATACCTCCTCTATTAAGAAGGGATCACATGACAAGCCTTTCTACACAGTCTCATCCTTTCTCTGTTCAACTCTCTGACCCCAGACTTAACTGCTGTGCTCAATCTTATATGTTTTCTACTGGTAGTGTCTGGAATACATTCCCTTTATATATTTTCTCCAACTTCCTATAACTTACACACCTTCAAACGCTTTGTATCAGGACAAGTCAGCTTTTGACCTGACCAGAATTCCGTGTTTTCCCCCAACTCTGGTGGAAATTTTAGTAGGACTCTGACCTTTGTCAGTAGAGGTGAAATAAATATATATATATATAATATATATATATATATATATATATATATATATATATATATATATATATATATATATATATATTTTCCTTCATTTCGTAGTTATGATCCTTCTTTGAAAAGGACTCCAGGAGAATTGGTGGCAGCTTTAAAAATATATAATGAAAGGTCAAAAATAAACGTACAACACGTCTGAAAATGAAATTTTGACTGATCATCTTAAAAATAAAAATAAAAAAAATTAAATTTACGTTACTAACAAAAGTGAATTTAACAACATGATTCTATTACTTATGAAAATACACTCGATTTTTATTACATTTTTCTAGAGCACTGAAAATTTCGGATCAAAGTTTATATTTTATCTTTGTTTCGTAAAACTCTAAACGAGGTAAGGTATCCTAGAGCAAAATCATTAGAGTTTAAAGTATGTGAGCTTTTTGTAATCAAAGTAATTCAAAATTTTGCATTATTCATTTCAATTTTTTGAAGTAGTTTTTGTTCTTAAATATTTTGAAAGATAAACAAAATTTATGAAAAGAAAAACAAAAGAAAGAAAAATAAAAATTTTTAATTTAAAAAAGTTTTCATTAATAAAGAAACTGATAGAAAATCATTACGTAACAAATGTTAATTTTAATTTACATATATATATATATATATATATATATATATATATATATATATATATATATATATATATATATATATATATATATATATATATATATATATATATAATCCAATAAAATTATTGTTTAATAAATATATATATATTCCTAATGAAAACATGGTATATAAACATTCAATTAATTTCCTTAATATATTAATATATATATATATATATATATATATATATATATATATATATATATATATATATATATATATATATATATATATATATATATATATATATATATATATATATATATTAATTTCTAATATTTATTTAAGAAGTTGAGAGTGAATTGAGAGAGATGACAGACGAATTCCTCCAATGAGATGATATTAAAGATTTATGAGAATTAGAAGAGCCAAAATATTTAATGTAATAATGTCAATGCATCTGAATTGTCAGTAATATTGTTAAAGTGCTGAATAAACATTTCTCTTACCATTTTTTTTATTATTATTTTTTTTATTATATTTTTTTTTATTTTTTTTTATTTTTCATTTTAAATTTTTTATTTTTTATTTTTATTTAAAAAAATTATTTTTTTTTTTTATATTTTTTTTTATATTTTATATATATATATATATATATATATATATATATATATATATATATATATATATATATATATATATATATATATATATATATATATATATATATATATATATATATATATATATATATATATATATATATATATATATATATATATATATATATATATATATATATAATGTCTACCCCGTTGGGCAAAGGCTATAAGCATATCAAATTCCACAGGAGTTAGAGGAAAAACAGAAACCATATCCAAATCAAAGGCTGACATGCAACATAGCACAACATTTAGAAGTGTGCTGATGAGAGGGAGTTGAAAATATTAAACAAGGTAGTGAATTCCTGTCTTTAGTATCGGCATGCAAGTAAGAAAAATAATTTAAAAAATAATGAAATAAAAAATAAAATAAAATAAAAAATTATAACATTTCAATTTGATGTGAAGCAGCAAAAGTTTGCAGCAATGTTCTTTTGAATAGAGTTTTATTATGGGTTAAAAATAGAACTCTTCTATTTGAACACTAATTAAGTTATGGAAATTTTTGATATCTTAACTCCAGAATATTTTTCTTCCCAAAGTAGACACTAACCAAAATAGGCTCCATGGTATACAGAAACTATACGTGTCTTCCCATATTTTATTTTGTATATTATTTTCCCATGAAGAAAGTTGAACATACTTTATAACTGGATTTATTTTTACTTATTGGGAGTAAGTTTTTATTCAATATAACATTTAAAAGTTTAAGTATAAATAAAATAATATATCTTGGGTTTATTTTTTTTTAAATAAATTTAAATCAACGATAGATCTCATAGATCTCATTTCATAGAGCGTTAAACCTACGTAAATAAATGTTAAATATTAGTATTATGATGTATATAAAATACATTGGAGCAACTTAAAGTAACATGTTTCATTGAAGATCATATACCTCTGTATGATTACAAAAATTATAGTAAATTTATACATCCTTTTTATTGTGTGGACTAAAGAATTTGCTTTAAAAATAAATGTAGGTAACAAAAAAAGAATAAATTTTATCGAAAAATAAATAAATAGATATATAGATAAATAAATAAAAGAATTCCTGCATATATACATAGGTTGATAGATAGATAGATAGATAGAGATAGAGATAGATAGATAGATAGAGAGAGAGAGATAGAGAGAGAGAGAGAAAGAAAGAGAAAGAGGGTGTGAGAGAGAGAAATAATAATGCCTGAATTCCATTTGCGAACGACCATTTATTTAGAAAGTGTTTAATAGAAGTTTTTATTCTCCAAAAATTAGTCATCGGAATGAAGCGTCAAAGGACTCTAAAACAGAAAATTAATGAACAAAGTTATTGCCAATTATGTGAAAGAAAAAGTTAAACATTTAGTAAGCAAATACGTGTATATTTTTAAGAGTAATCTTATTATTTTTATTCTTATTACTGAATGTGTTTACTATTAAAGAAGAGGAAAAAGTACAGTGTTTGTAATGGAAAGGAAAAATGTTGGAAAAATATTTTAAGTTGTCAAGAATTTTGAAAAAGGAAAAGATTAATGGGTGGAAAAACTTTTTACAAAAAAAATAAAAAATATTTTACTTTAAGAAAAATTAATCTCTCTAAGAATGCGTTCCTAAGATATGGAATCATAACTCATATGATTATTTAAAGAAGGTACACTGTAAAAATTGTCCTAACGAATCGTTGGGACAAGTGGCAAAAATGTCAACATTTTTAGTTATTTTATTATTAAAAAAACATATCGGTGAAGCAACTTTCTCATGCTTAACATGTCTTTTCTCTATTGAAAATTTTACTATGATATTTTTTACCACTTGTCCCAACGATTCGTTAGGACAGGTTTTGCAGTGTGGGTCCTGCATAAATTGTATTAAATAAACGCTAAATGCAAATATAGAGATTTATTTGGTAATAATGTACCGTAAATCTGAGTTATTTTCAGTGCCCGAACTAATCGGAATGATGGAGGGTCGGGTCGAATCTGTATCAGAACGGCATTGGCTTGGTAAACAATCTGCATGATTGGGCAATGCCTCAGCTATACATTTGAATAGCCCAACATATATGTATGGGTTGGTGGGTTGAGGCAGTAATATGACATGTTTTTAGCATGTAACTTATTAGTTAATTAAAGCCGGTAAGCTGCATTTACCGAGTTCAGTTGTATTTTTTTTTTTTTTTTTTTGTCTTTGTCATTCAGTACATTGAAAGAATTATTCATCCCAAGTGAGTTAATTCCCGTGTTTTTGGCACGGGAATTAACTCAGTTTTCCCTAACCTTAAACATATAATATCATTCCCGTCATTTGAAAACGACATTTCAATCCGAAGTTCGCTCAGTTACTAAGAAATTAAAAAAATAAAAAGAAGAGTTATATATCTGTCGAAAACATGCATTGACGTGAAGGAATGTGAGGTACAACAATGTTCAAACCAATTAAGTACCGCTGTTGTACCGGTATCAAGTCGACCAGTCAACAAGGAACCTAAAACCTTTAATTTATGTTTGGAGTCAATCTTATTCGGCCCACCCTGTATTTGGCCCATATATTATAATACAAACAAATTGCTTTAAAGGTAGTGTTTAATATTAGATATGCAAGTAATAACTTATGGTATAAGCCTGAACATGAGCCATTTAATGGAATTATTTTCATTTACCCTTTGAAAATTATATGCATAAAAAAAAAATTCAGGAATTTAGGAAACAAAAATGCATTTTATTATTATTTTCGAATTTTATTTATTTTAAGGTAATTTTCTTAGTAATAATTTTTTTATTATTATTCTTTTTTACTATTCAGTTTATTTTATGTGTACAAATTTATGCTTGTGCGTATAAGTTTTTATAATATATATATATATATATATATATATATATATATATATATATATATATATATATATATATATATATATATATATATATATATATATATATATATATATATATATATATATATATATATATATATATAATGTGAAAAATACTTTATTATAAAATTTGAAATCGGTGAAAATTGAATTTAAGTAAAAGTAAATATAAAATCATCACTCAGATCTAAGATCAAATTTGTTTAAGCTCAAAAGGGATTGAGTCTAAAGCTAAAAGATTAATTAACTGTCCCCTACTTTCAAATTCTCTTGACCCCCATCTCTGCTACGTGATGTTGGCGCATTATCTCTTTTCTATAGGTACCACAATTGCAGGTGCTTGAGGGAATTGACCTCTCGCATTCCTCCACCGTTGGGTCGTCCTCGTTGCACAAGGGGTGCCCTGCTTTCGCACCAATTTTTGTGTGGAAGTGGGAAACCCCAGGCTAGCTCGTTGTGGTGCCTCCTTCTTTCCAGCCACCTCTGTTCTGTGGAACTCTTAACCATCATCTATTTTTCCTCCTACATTTAATCTTCCATTCTTCAAGGCTTCCGTCTGTGCCCACCTGAGGGATGTGCGTTAGGTGTGTTTGAGTGAGTTTTCTTCTTCTGTGTGTGCCCCCTCCATGAAAAGGGCTCTGCCCGTGAGTGGTGGCTTCTGTAAAAAAAAAAAAAAAAAAAAAAAATGTTTTTATTTTTAAGTTGCTTCACTGAATTTTTTTTTTATTTCACTTTATTTTTTAATACAAATTATTCAAGTTAATTTATAAATGTATTGAAATATGTCATTGCTTTTATTTTTTTATAGTTTTTAATATTTTAATTTTATACAAACTCTACAAAGGATTGTAGACATCGTCCTCAAACAGTAGCTTACTTTATTGATTGACTTCATCTGAAATAAACAGAAAATTTATTTATTTATTTAATTATTTATTTAAGATTGTTTTGTTCACTGAATCAATCAACTTTCTTAAAACACAAGGTTTAACACACATTTTTGTAAGACAAATGTAATATATATTATATATATATATATATATATATATATATATATATATATATATATATATATATATATATATATATATATATATATATATATATATATATATATATATATATATATATATATATATATATATATATATATATGAGAACTGACAATTTGGCCACATGACCTTGCCACCTGTGCACCTCGCCATCATATATATTTAGAGTATCTAGAAATCGAATAAGTCACCCTCAACTCTCTTTGACCTTAGGGTCACCCTTAAGCAAAGGAATGTAGGACATTATTCTCCCTCAATTACGCTTTTATACATAAAAACCATATTTTACGCTTTGTAAAACTACTTACACAGCAAAATCCATAAATTCGTGGCGTTTTTAAATACGCCAATGTACATACATTTTCTAATGTATACATTATTCATAGTGTTTACACATGAATGCACGTATTCATTGTGTATTTCTGCAGATTGCGTGTAAGAAATGCTCAGATAATATATGAAAAGACATGCATAGCGTGTATGGGTCAAAAATGCGTAAATAGAGCATGTACAATTTTTGAGGCATTGCATAAAGTATGTTTGTTTGTTTGCTGGTTAGTGTTTAGTTTGTTTGTTTGTTTGTTTGTTTGTTTGTTTGGTTGTTGGTTGTTTGTATTTGTTTGCTTGTTGGTTTATTTGCTTATTTTGTTAAGAGTGAAAAACATTTTTAGGAATTAGAAACGAAGTTGTTCATTAATTAAAATTAGAATTAATAACAGTTCCAAGTAATAATATAATATAAATAATAATAATAATAATAATATAATATATATATATATAATATATAATATATAATATATATATATATATATATATATATATATATATATATATATATATATATATATATATATATATATATATATATATATATATATATATATATATATATATATATATATATATTATATATTATTATATATTATTATTATTATTATTATTATTATTAACATTATTGTTATTAAAAACTATTATTATTAATAGTATTGTTCATATTATTACTATTCTCACTATTGTTGTTATTGTTTTTTATTATTAATATTATTAATATTATTGTTCATATTATTATTATTCTCATTATTGTTGTTATTGTTTTTATTATTAATATTATTATTATTATGATTATCATTATTATTATTATTATTATTATTATTATTATTATTATTATTACTACTACTATTATCTTTATGATTATTATTATTATTATTATTATTATTATTATTATTATTATTATTATTATTATTATTATTATTATTATTATTATTATTATTATTATTATTATTATTATTATTATTATTATTATTATTATTATTATTATTATTATTATTATTATTCTCACCATTGTTAATGACATTAAAATTGTTAATAAATAATAATTTTAATCATTACTTCCTTTATTTGATCTTGAGAAAAAACATTAGCTTAGGATTGAGATTGTATTCTATAATATAATATATAATATAATAAAATATAATATAAAATAATATAATATATAATAATAATAAATAAATATTATATTATATATTTTAGATATATTATAATGATATATTATTATTTGTTAAAAGTTTCCTTATTACTATTATTATTAAAGTTATTATAATCATAATTACTATAATCATTTAGTTTTTATTCTTGCTGTTATCATTATTATTGTTTTTTATTTTTTATTTTGTCATTATTTTTTTGTTTTGTTTTTTTTTAAGTATTTCTATTATATTGTTATTTGAATCTTAATTTTCATTAATATTAATGGTATTATAATTCTTATTATTACTGTATAAAATTATTATCATTTTATTATAATTATTATTATTATTATTATTATTATTATTATTATTATTATTATTATTATTATTATTATTATTATTATTATTATTTATTATTATTATTATTATTATTATTATTATTTTTATTTTTATTTTTAAAATATTGTTAATATTAATATTATCATTTTCATTATTTCTTTTATCATCATTATTATAATTATTATTATCAATTTTATATTAATTATCCCATTTGTAAAACGTAGCAATATATAGCATTACTTTTACAGTTCGTAGGAAAATGGA
>SEYY01001183.1:102500-110000 GCA_009176605.1 Armadillidium nasatum
GAGAGAGAGGAAGAGGGTGAAATTGAAAAGAAAGTTAGATTCAGAGAGAGAGAAGAGAGAGAGAGAGAGAGAGAGAGAGAGAGAGAGAGAGAGAGAGAGAGAGAGAGGAGGAAGAGAAGGGTGAAATTGAAAAGAAAGTTAGATTCAAAGTAAGATAATTTTTAGCATTTGTCGTATCCATTTTTGTTCTTTGAGCAACATCAATATTGATGAATTTGATGAAAAATGACGCTGGAACGATGTTACACGTTTCATAGTCCATGTTAAAGCTAGAAAATAAAAGAGCAACGCAATTTTAGCTTCTCTTCTCTCACTTATGACCTTTTCATCCTTGTTTTCTTTTCACATTCACATTTCTTACAATTGTTTAAAATAATTATGAGGAATGTTTACAAAGAGCAAATTTTATTTGATTTTCGAGATTTTAAGAAGTTTTTTGAAGTTTCTCTTATTAAAAGATTCAATAAATAACTTTCACAGGAAAGAAACCATATGGAAGGGCCTGACCTGCTTTTCCTTTTGAGAGAAATACAGGATGCAATTTTTACCTTATTTTATCAAACTTTATGTTAATTATGGTTGGCAATTAGGAAATGTTATCACCCTATAGAACCTAGTAATTAAATGATATGGCCCAAACAGACTCTAGTAGGAGAATGTTATGACCTTATAGGCCTTGGTAATAGAATGATATGGCCCTTTAAATCCTAGTAAGAGAATGTTATTCACTTTAAACCCTAATACGAGAACGTTATGGCCCTTTAGACCCTAGTAAGAGAATGTTATGGATCTATAGACCCTAGTAAGAGAATGTTATGGCTCTATAGATCTTAGGTAAGAAAATTTTATGGCTCAATAGACCCTAATAAGAGAATGCTATGACCCTACAAACTCCAAAAGATATTCCTGTATTTGAAGTTTCTTCCATTAATTCCATATTATAACCAAAACTTCACAACCAATCAATATTACACAAACGCACACTCACATTTCATCTACACTGATTTTCAGATCCGAAGTGGTTGGAACTTGTTATTAAATTCCCGAACATATTTTTAGTTGCCACTGGCCTTTTAAATCTCTTTCCCTCTTCACTAAAATAGCTTCCACGAAAAACAAAAATTTATTTTTTTATTTATTTATTATTTTGTGCGTGTGTAGGTGTGTGTGTGTGTGTGGTTCGTTGAGAGACAGAAAGTGTTTATTACATTTACTGCATATGAATTTCTATATGAAGACTTTTTCTTTATTTCTTTTGACTTAATAGAGGAGGGGAGTTTTTCAAGGATTGAAACTAAGGATTCAAACCAGTGACTTTGTTACATTACATACATATATATATATATATATATATATATATATATATATATATATATATATATATATATATATATATATATATATATATATATATATATATATATATATATATATATATATATATATATGAAGGGGTTGTAGGTAAGGGGTATAGTAATAGTAAAAGGAAAAAATAATTATCTTACCTTCAATTCTTGCTTTAAACGAATGAAATAAACGAAGTGAATTTTGATAAAATTATAAAGTTGGACAAAGAGCTTACAATCTCTCCACTTGAAACCAAAAGAATGTCGCCAAACTTGAAGCAACTTCATTAAGGGACGCAAATCCTTACCACTCAAAGATTTCTTTGATGAATTAAAAAGATTTATCACTTTTAATTATTAATTTTTTACAGCTTAAGATATTAGTTGTCAACGACAAAGCGATGTTTCAAAGAAGAACGAAAAATTGAAATATATATTCGACTTTAAAGAAGCGGAAGATATACACAACCAATGATTCACAAAAGCGAAACTCGAGACGACGCTCTGTACTATCCTAGACAGCTAGTGAAGCCCATGGATAACATGTGTGTGATTTGAGAGGCGTTATGACAACGACAGAATTATTTACACATACCGTATAAATGGATATGGTGAATGTATATAGTCTGGACCATTGAAGCATGGATCCTATCGTTGCAGAATATCGTCACAGATTTTCTAACCAACGAATTCTAAGTCGGAAAATGTTTACCAGAATTTACAATAGTTTCTGTTTTAATAGTGTACTTTCCAATGCTAATCTCATCAGTCCTTACAGGTCAACAGCATACAGTGGGAGAAGAAAATATTCTAAGGAAGGTAGAAGGCAATCCTTCTACAAGTACATGACGAAAAAGTACACTTCTTGGTGTTCCACAAAGACTCAATTGCATATTACATCTCCTTCGCTTCCATCCTTATCATTTTCAGTGTGTACGATATCTGCATCCGAGAGGTTCTGTGATGCCACTCGATGGTCATTCCCGATTAATACCAAAATATATTGTTCACCGTTGAGGTAACTTTCATCCGTGCCATTATCAGTAACATCCGAAGCAGTCAATATTGGAATGGAAAAAATAGGACAATATCTACCTTATAGGGAATAGGAAGAATATTGCATTTTCTCCAATTTTTTAACAGAGAATACCTTTGTCTAATAACCTAATTTTTTCCATAGACGTTATTTGTTTCTGCATTCTTTGAACTTAATTCTAATAAAGTTTATGGTACAGAAGCTATTCCATCTATAGTTATCAAAACTTGTGCTACGTTTCCATCTTGCGTTCTACTTTTGTCAACAATTTCATCTATGAATATCAATCTCAAACTTTCCATTCATCCTCTTCCCAAGAACAGGAAGATCTCTCCCAACTTTTCAATTATCGTCCTATAACTTCAACCTCATTTTTTTCCAAAGTTTATGAATCTATCTTTAACATGAAGAACTGGAAACACCTCCATTCTTCTAAGTTATCTCTGACTGTCAATATGGCTTACGTAAGGAAGGCTCTACTGCTGACCTTTCCCCTCTGTTCTTTCGTATATCGGATAATCTATTGTTATAGAACTGAAACATATCGAAAGTTTTTGATTTCTAAACCTCTCTCTTTTAGTACCTATACTTCTCTCTGTGACGTTTTTGAACTCCTTTCCGATCATTTTATTTCAGCTTTAGTAGACGGTCTCGCTCATCTCCTTTGGTTAAACCTGGAAAACTCTACCACATTCCATTTCCAAAATTTCCTTCGGCTTGCACACTTTAAAACGAAGCGCATTGAAATATGGTGTTATATAATAAAAATAAATAAATAATAAATAAATAAATAATAATCATAGCAAGCGAGAGGTCCAGGGTTCGAGGCCTGGCCGGAGCGGGATGTGAGCGTCTCCTTGAGCATAACTCCGAATGACTCAGTCGTTAAACGAGTACATCAGTGGAGTGCTCTTGCCACTGATGGGAATAATCTCCGGCATCCGCGATAGGCATGGCACAGCCAGCAGTGTTATATATATATATATATATATATATATATATATATATATATATATATATATATATATATATATATATATATATATATATATATATATATATATATATATATATATATATATATATATATATATATATATATATATTTGGTTATGACAGAAGAATGAGAAATGTAATTGCATGCCATTCCATATGGCATCAACAGAGCCACTGTCACTCTTACGTCAATATTTGCGTGTCATATCGTTTTGTATTATCAAATGAGAATCAAATATTACATATTTTCAGTTATAATAATAATAGTAATAATAATAATAATAATAATAATAATAATAATAATAATAATAATAATAATAATAATAATAATAATAATAATAATAATAATAATAATAATAATTAATAATAATAATAATAATATAATAATAATAATAATAATAATAATAATAATAATAATAATAATAACAATAATAATAACAATAATAATAACAATAATAATAATAATAATAATTATTAAAATATTTTATAGTTTCCATTATTATTATTATTATTATTATTATTATTATTATTATTATTATTATTATTATTATTATTATTATTATTATTATTATTATTATTATATTATTATTATTATTATTATTTATTATTATTATTATTATTATTATTATTATTATTATTATTATTATTATTATTATTATTATTATTATTATTATTATTATTATTAAGGAATTTAATGAAATATCAGTTGAAGCATTATTCCTGATCATATTCTGCACTTGTAAGCGAAATGACAGAAGAGGAGTAGTAATTTGGAAGTAGTGGGTATACTGTGTGGATATATATATATATATATATATATATATATATATATATATATATATATATATATATATATATATATATATATATATATATATATATATATATATATATATATATATATATATATATATATATATACAAAGCTATCACCGTCACTCAAGGGGAAGAGCCCCATTCGAGGAGTGTGGTTCTTAGCCAGGGGAAAGTGAGTTATTTCTGTTATTTCCGACGAAGTTGATAAGTTACACAGATTATTTGGGTTTGAATAGGGAGGGAAACCCTGCTCCGGCTCAGCCAAATCAATCGTATTTTTGACCACAGGTGGGAGTGGTTTCGAATCTGTGGTTGGCCGACCTTCTCTGCAGAAGCAATTTAAAGAGAATGTGATATTTGTATGTTGAAATATTATGGACTGTGTGAGTGTTGGCTTTGTTTTTAAGCTAAATGTGAGTATTGAGATTAGCGTAATAATACACGATCCTGTAAACTGTAGTTAATTACTTCCAAGAAATCTCCTACAAACGACATTTTTTGGAGCCTTTTCAGGTAACTGGACCGGAGGCTCGAACCTCGATTTGTAAACTTTGCACTACACACGCGGGAACGAGGAGAGAACCTCGATTCCTTTAGCCAGAGAAAAAGTGGCTTAACCATATATATATATATATATATATATATATATATATATATATATATATATATATATATATATATATATATATATATATATATATATATATATATATATATATATATATATATATATATATATATATATATATATATATATATATATATATATATATATATATATAAGGTGAGTCAATGATAGGAATTAATATTTTGAGAGAGATAGTCATTGGTTATTGTAAATAAAATTGTTTATAGGAAAATTATTCTTTTTGCCGTTGTTACAGAGACATGAGTGTTTGTATCTTGTTTAAACAATACAGTAATAATAAATGATAGTCCTACATGCGTTATATTGACAGCAAGTTTTCCGGAACTGAACCGTGAGTTTCAAAACTGTCAATGCACTTTGCAACTCGTGTCTTAAGATGGCTTGTCTCTGTCTCTCTGAATGAGATTTGTTGTTCTTTTATACGAGAAAGGTTATCAAAAATGAGAGAAATCAGTTCTATTGTTTTCGGCTTAGCTAATGGTAGGAGGATGACCTTAGAGAACCTGACCTCTAACCTTTACCGTAACTCTAGTTAAGACAAAGAAAACATGGTTGTTTTCAATGCCTCAAAAACCAGTTCGTTCATCTATCGGCACAACATAGTTTTTCACGCAACTGTAATATCTTTTTCGTAAACACACAATTCGACCCTTCATCTATTCTTAAATCTTTTGTTGTTTCTTTTTCTCGTGATGTTACTTGAGAGGATCATATTACTTCTCTTTCTTAGCAAAAGAAATAAGAGGTTATGTGTTCTTAGGATCCTTCAGGATTTCTTTTTACCACTCAAGGTGTTGGCTCTTTTCAGGGGTGTTGTTCTCTTTTGTAAGGATTATGTATAACATACACTGGGGTAGTTCCGCATATACTTCATTCCTTGGTAAGGTGGAGTCTAGGGCTTTTCTTCTTATCAACTCTATACTCTCATTAACACTCTCTCCAATTTCTTTATTTCTTTTCTTACCGTTGGGTCACCCTTTATACACTAACGCTATTACAAAGGACACAGCTCCTTTGAACGCTTTAATCACATACCTCCTCCTTTGAGGAGATCTAGTGCGAATTTTCTTTCTACACAGTCTCATCCTTTCTTTATCCAACTCTCTGACCTCAGACTTAACCACTATGATCAGTCTTACATGTACTCTACTGGTAAAGTCTGGAACACATTTCTTTTATCTGATTTTTTCAACTTCATTTGACTTGAATGCTTTCAAACGCCAGGCATCGAGACATGTCGGCCTTTAATTTGAATTTGCTTTTAAGATTTTTTCCAATTCCTAAGTAATTTAGTAAGTCATCGGACTTTACTCACCAGGGTAAGCTTCTCCCTTTTGGAATCTATCATTCTCTCTCTGACCTTCTCTTTGATGACCGTCTACAAGAGCAGCTCTTGTAGACGGTCACTGTTCATTCTTTAAATCTATTAAAAGTGGTATTCCTCAAGGATGTGTCCTATACCCAGCACTTTTTTTGCTTTACCATTATTTATTTTATATATTTTCCCAAACTTTACCTTTAACTTAAGCACCTTCAAACACTGTGAATATGGACATCTCGCCCTTTAACTTATGCAGATTTCCTGTTTTTTTCCTACTCTGGTGGAAATTTTAATAGGCCTCTGAACTGTGCCCACCAGAAGTGAATATATATATATATATATATATATATATATATATATATATATATATATATATATATATATATATATATATATATATATATATATATATATATATATATATATATATATATATATATATATATATATATATATATATATATATATATATATATATATATATATATATATATAGAGAGAGAGAGAGAGATGATTAGTAATAAATAACACAAATAGAAATACTTGAATTCAAAGTAACAGAATCCAAAAATTGATTTTCGTCTTGGACAAAATCTCTTAAAAGACAAAATTTGACTCTCGATTCGCTGCAAATTGTGATGGATAGCTCTCTCTCTCTCTCTCTCTCTCTCTCTCTCTCTCTCTCTCTCTCTCTCTCTCTCTCTCTCTCTCTCTCTCTCTCTCTCTCAAGTCTTTAGGCTTTTCGACGTTTCAAATTGGAAACGTAATTTGGAAAACATTTATTTTGAAACGTCGTTACACGAAATGTAAACACAGGACAAATAAATTAAGAAAAGTGACTTTTGAATAGACCACAATTTCAACATGAAAGAAACTTAAATGAACCTTCTCTCTCTCTTCGTATATATATATATATATATATATATATATATATATATATATATATATATATATATATATATATATATATATATATATATATATATATATATATATATATATATATATATACTGACCGAGGCTGGAATTTTGCTGGGGCCAGGGCCTGGGCTCTGGCCGGGGTTTCCTAAAATTTGTAAAGAAGTCAGAAACATTAAAATTTTAGGTTAAGAAAATGAGATATAAATTTAATTGAGGTTTATTTAATTATAAGGAAGGAGGGGAATAGCCAACATTCACTTAAATTAATGATTATATACATTTTCTCCGAAAAAAATTTCAGAAAATTACAGATTTTATATAATAAAATTTTAAAATAAGTAAAAAAAAAATTTTTTTTTTTCTTTTTCTTGATTCACAATAGTGATTCAATAGGTTTACCTAGGTAAGACCCTAA
>SEYY01001183.1:115000-122500 GCA_009176605.1 Armadillidium nasatum
ATATATATATATATATATATATATATATATATATATATATATATATATATATATATATATATATATATATATATATATATATATATATATATATATATATATATATATATATATATATATATATATATATATGGTTGTGTGACGTCACAATAAAAATGCTTCATATTTAATTAGAAAAAGCGGGAAATTTCCCATAACATAACATAACTAGGAAATAGGTTTTCAGAGAGATTTTTATTTTCAATCAGTATTTTATTGCCGTTAGAAAGAGTGTTGGTGAAAAGCGATTTTCTTAAACTGAGAGAAAGTAATTGAAACAATTTTTCATAAATTATGGTAAATTCTCAGTGAGAAACATTTTTTTTCTTCTATTTTTTTTTTACTATTGAAACTTATAAAGAGTTTTCTGCTTAAATTAATTCATTTCTATACATTTTAGTCTTTATAGTTTCTTTAAAGTGCAAATAAAATATGCTCACGTAAATGCTTATTTTACCTAAACTTTTGTGGTAACTTTAAAAATAAGTTTTGGAGAGAGAGAGTAAAGTGGCCAATGTAGAAATGTTGCTAAATTGCTCTATGTTTAAATTCTTTAATATCTAAGCATTATATATATATATATATATATATATATATATATATATATATATATATATATATATATATATATATATATATATATATATATATATATATATATATATATATATATATATATATATATATATATATATATATATATATATATATATATATATATAAATGTGGGGGGGTGTGATGATATCTGCATCCGCAAATGAGAAAATGACATGCGATCCATCAGTAATTATAGGCATAATTTAAGAAGTTGTCTGACCATATATATCGATATTTTTATCGACATTTTGAAATTTAAATTTTAATCAATAATTTAAAATTTCGATAGTTTTAGTAATTTAATTATTACCTTTGTATAGTGATAGGTTGTACTTTTTCGTTTTTTTTTGTTAATTAAATAATTTTTTCGTTTTAATTAAGAAAAGTGTTATATATATGTTTATATATTGTATATATATATATATATATATATTATATATATATATATATGTTTAATTTGTTCTATATAATGTAGCGTTCACAGTAGTGGATATTTTCGTACGAGACCAGGTTGCTGAAAATAACTACATACCTACGCTTTGCCAGTTCGATTGGAACTACGTATTCACGAGTTGCGGGTTTGACTGAAACTACGCGTACAAGTTGGAAACAATCTATTTCTTATAATGATAATAATAATTATAATTATAATAGTAATAGTAATAATAATAATAATAATAAATAATATTAGTAATATAATAATAATAATAGTAATAATAGTAATAATAGTAATAGTAATAAGAATAATAATAAAGATCACGAGAAAAAGATATACTGAGAATATTAAGGACATAGAGATAAGATGTGTGTTATAGTAGATGTCATAGTTGTAATGCAGGTTGTATTGAGCAGAGAGATGGAGGAAATAAGTTTGGGGCATTGAAAACGACCATGTTTTCTCTGCCCCAATTTGAAATACGAGAAAAATCAGAGGTTAGTTTCTCAAAGGCCACGCTCCTAACGTCAATTAACTGCTGTCTTTTAAACTTTAAAAGTTAATGGAAGAGTCGATTCATCGGCGTAGGAGTAGATACGTGATGAAATAATAGAGAGAAAGTTGTCAATGAAAAGTAGGAAAAGAGTCGAGGATAGGACAGATCCATGGGGAACAGCTCAATTAAAAGATTTAAAGATTGAACAGTGTCTGTCTACAAAAGCTGATATAGAACGACCCGTAAAAAAGGTCTGAGAGAAGGATAAGATTGATAGTTTGTCAAGCTGGATTATATATAGTAGTTGTGTTGTATTTATGAATTTCGTAATTTATTAATAGGTTGAAAATGTTGAAATTGTGAAATTATCTGGTGGGGATTTTTTACATTTGTCTTTTTGAGTGAGCGTCAGTGAAACTCAAAATCCATATTAATATGCCACTGTTTTGTGAAATAAATTCTCTTATACGTAATAAATGATTTTTTTTTCCTTTTTAGCGTGAGTGCATATCAATTCACGTGGGTCAAGCGGGATGTCAGATGGGTAATTCCTGTTGGGAGCTTTACTGTTTGGAACACGGTATACAGCCTGATGGTCAAATGCAGTCCGACAAAGTACTCGGAGATGAATCTTTTAGTACATTTTTTTGTGAAACTAGATCTGGGAAGCATGTCCCAAGAGCAGTATTCATAGATTTGGAACCATCTGTTATTGGTAAGTAACCAAATTTTAAATTTGACAGAGACGGCTTTTAGCTTGAACTATTATATCGTTTTCTTTCTTGCAGATGAAATAAGAACAGGTAAATACAAACAGCTTTTTCATCCAGAACAACTGATTACAGGGAAAGAAGATGCAGCTAACAACTATGCTAGAGGTCGTTACACCATTGGCAAAGAAATTATTGAAGATGTTTCGGGTAAAATAAGAAAGTTAGCGGACAACTGTACTGGTCTTCAGGGATTTCTGATCTTCCACTCTTTTGGCGGTGGTACTGGCTCGGGATTTACGTCTCTTCTAATGGAACGTCTTCACACTGACTTTGAGAAGAAAAGTAAGCTAGAATTTGCAATATACCCAGCTCCCCAAGTTGCAACCGCAGTAGTAGAACCATATAACTCGATACTGACCACACATACTACGCTTGAAAACTCCAACTGTGCCTTTATGGTAGACAATGAAGCCATATATGAAATATGTAGAAGAAATTTAGGCATTGAGAGACCCAACTACACAAATTTAAACAGATTAATAGGACAAATTGTTTCTTCTATCACTGCATCTTTAAGATTTGATGGAGCTTTAAACGTAGACCTCACTGAATTCCAAACCAATTTGGTACCTTTCCCTAGAATTCATTTTCCATTAGTAACTTACGCTCCTGTTATTTCAGCTGAGAAAGCTCACCATGAGCAGTTGTCTATATCCGAAATTACTAATGCGTGCTTTGAACCATCAAACCAGATGGTAAAATGTGACCCTCGTAACGGTAAGTATATGGCTTGCTGTTTATTGTACAGAGGAGATGTGGTGCCAAAGGACGTTAATGCAGCTATTGCTGTAATCAAGACAAAAAGAAGCATCCAGTTTGTTGATTGGTGTCCAACAGGGTTCAAAGTTGGAATAAATAATCAGGCACCAACTGTAGTCCCTGGTGCAGACTTGGCCAAGGTCTCGCGTGCTGTTTGTTTGCTTTCAAACACAACAGCTATTGCGGAAGCATGGCAAAGACTAAATCACAAGTTTGATCTTATGTATGCAAAGAGGGCCTTCGTTCATTGGTTCGTAGGAGAAGGTATGGAGGAAGGAGAATTCTCAGAAGCTAGAGAAGATCTTGCTGCCCTTGAGAGGGACTATGAAGAAGTCGGCATTGATACAAATGAAGAGGAAGAGTTTGAAGCCAGATGAATTTTAATATAATTTTATTTCTCCTATAATTTTAATTCCCATAATGGTTTAAGTTAATTCAAGCCTCAATGCAGTTACTCTTATGAATACGAATATTCTTTCAAGGATTAAACTTATACCTATTTTTAGTAACTTTTTAAATATGAAAGGGTTGAAATATTAAAGAAATTAGAGATTGTAGCTAAAACCTAAGAGGTACATTTTCAACTTCCTTCATTTAATGTATTTGATACTTAAAAATTAATATATAAAAAGTAAAATTAGACGAGTTTAAAAATTCCCACACAGCTCTCAAAAATTGTTCCTTGCATAAATGTAAAAAAATAAAAATAAAAAGTAAATATTTGTATTTTTGGAATGTTTGGATCATGAACCTCGCTGTTTATACATTAATTGCAGAGCAAAAAATCTAGCTCTTCTAGATAAGAGATTTTGTTTGGATCAGTTTCTTTCCGATGGGTGAAGTAACTTGCAATTTTGCCACAGAAATGAAATGTTACTAACAGGAACCAGAGTATTTCAAGTTTACATTGTAGTTATTTGAAAATTTGCTATTAACGCTAAATTTAATTTAATTATGCGAGTTACTGTTGTTCAAAAGAGTACAGTGGTTGGTTCATATGGTAGAAGTCATGTATTTTATTCCTCGCACAGGCCCTCAAAAGCAACGGCCTAAAAAACTCCCATCATACAATAGTTCAGCGTCTGTTAAGTACGATCTTTAAAAAAATAAAAAATATTATTTTCTCATAAATAAATTTTTTTTTTAAAATCATTGGTTTAAGTAATTAGTTTGATTCCTGACTGCTTTTCAATTTCCACAGTTAACAGCAAAAACCAAATTCATGTTCATTTACTCCACAGTTAATATTTAAATTTGAAGTAGAGTTTTCTGAATTTTTTCATTATTGTTCCTTTATTATTTCTAATTTTTATAATAATTTTTTATTGTAATATATAAATATATATATATATATATATATATATATATATATATATATATATATATATATATATATATATATATATATATATATATATATATATATATATATATATATATATATATATATATATATATATATATAATATATATATATATATATATATATATAATATATATATATTTATTATATATATAAAATGGGGCTCGTGCCTCCTACAATAGTATTTAAAGGGTGCATGGACCTCAAAAGATTGAGAACCTTTTATCTAAACTAAAATAGAGCACATTTTCTCGTTTACAAATTCTAAGAGACTCAAAATTCACAACCAAAAATGGTTTTCTTTCAGTTCTCGTGAGATAACTGGTGAAATTGGATACCAATTTTCTATTAAAATAAACTGAGTATTTGTAGTTACTTATATATTAGGCCAATAGGTAGCCATGAAAATCATAGGTTTAATCAATGTTCATTTATGAGCTAAAGATCATTATTTCCTTAGTCTATTTGCTTGTAAAAACTCATGTTTTTCGTCAAAGCAAAAAAATTTATGTAATGTAGTTTCCATAAGTTGAGAACGCCTATTTTACAAAGGCATCTTCGGACATTTATTTGATAGGTGATATGTCAAACCCTAAGAGAAATTGGAGCTTTTCATATGGGTTAGGAGCAGGTAGGCTCGTAATCATAACATATAATGATGAGAATATGGTACTACAAAAGGTTGAACAATCTCCCTGGACAAAAGCTAGGAGAATTACTTCAAAAGAGCGAGTAGTAGATCAGAGAAGCGTGTGTAAAATTTTACATCGTCAGTTGCTGAACCTCCACTACCAACAAGCATACAGGTTTCAGTGAGGCTGAATTTTGTCCAGAGTTAACCTTTAATTAGTGGTTGCAACAACAAATTATTTTAAATCATCATTTAGTAAGTAAGCTTTTCTTTATCTATTTAGCCGGATTCACCTGTGATGGCATTTTTAATTAATTTAAAGCTCATAGAATTCGTGAATCACGACATCAACAGTGTTCTATATAGGAGTTCTCAGAGATCGCTTAATAGAACCACAAGTTTTCATGACAGTTCAATGGGCAGCTATACCACCGGTTTCTGCTGTTTATTTTCCCATCCAAATTTTGGATGTTCCCTTACAGCAACGTCAGTAGATATGGTTTATTCACAATAGTAAACTAGCACATTTTGTTGCACGTGCGAGACGTCATCTAACTCAAAGTAGTAGACAACGATGGGTATGTTGAAGTAAGCCTGTACTTTGGTCTCCAAGGCCATGTGGCCTTAAAAAAAAACTTTGAATTTTTTTTTCAATTTTTGTACCTGGGGTCATCTGAAAAGCGTAATGTACAACTCTCCCGTTAACAAAGTTGCGGAATTGCAACATCGGTTTGTAAATACCTGCCAACAATTAAGAAATGACTTGACCCCAGTGTCTGAAAGGATTCGGAACTCTATGCCGAGAAAACTGAAAACAATGCTGCTTTACAGATACATTTCTGCATTCTGAACATCTGTAGAACGTAACATGTGATGTTTTGTTTAAAGTCTATAAAATATCATACTTTGTTTACAATAACCAGTCTAGCGATGTCGACAATTTCTTGTTATTTGTATTCGTTTTAACATATAAAAGGTGAGGCAAGGTTCACCTGAGTGAATTCTTTGTGATTATCTTCGGTTCAAGTTATCATACGATTTAATATAATGCACATAAATGTATTTGAGGGGATCCTCCAAATAAAGGTGCCTCTTTTAGGGGTGAAAATTTTCCAGTAATTTTTTTCTTCAGTAGTTTTATAGTAAAATCTATGCTGATTCCATATCTGTAATTAGTTTTTCCAAAGTTGTAAAAGAGCCCCAAAATATTCCTTTCTCGAATAGGGCATAATTGAACTTTTATAAAAAAAATTAAAAAAAAAAAAAAAAAATTTAATTTTTCATAATTCCAAACAGTTCCTGATAAAAAGACTTTTTAAGTGACGCCTGTCGAACGACCTTTATTTAAACTGCCTGAAAAATTTAGTCGGAAATTTTATTTTATTTTTTTTTATTATATTTTATTTATTTATTTATTTATTTATTTTTTTTTTTAAGTTTTTTTTATAGAAAATTTTCTCCTGATTCCAAATATGCAATTAGTTTTTTTTTATAATTCCGAGTGGTTACGTGGAAATATATCTTGGAATGTTGTTAAAAAAAACTAAGAGTTTGGAGGTCTGTTTTGGAGGAGTAAATATTTCCTCCATCTGTTTTTCTTTTCACTAGTTTTTTAGTAAAATCTTTGCTGATACCAAATCTGTAATTAATTTTTCATAATTCAGAACGGTTCCTGAGAAAAAGACTTTTCAAGTGACACCTGTCGAACGACCTTGAATCTGGCGGCATATCGCTCACAAATGAAATTTTTTTTTTTTATAAATTTTTGTAAAACTTTTTGGAATATTTTTATAGTAAATGTTCTCCTGATTCCAAATATGTAATTAGTTTTCATAATTCCAAATGGTTACCGAGATATGACCACTCAAAAAAATATCAAAGGGGGCACTCCAAAATAAGAACACCAAATTTTGGGGGGGAATTTTTTTTTATTATTTTTTTTATTTTTTTTTATTTTTTATTATTTTTTTTGTGCAAATTTTTAAGTAAAATCTTTGCCGATTCCAAATCTGTAATTAGTTTTTATTATTCTAAGCGGTTCCTGAGAAAAAAACTTTTCAAGTGACACGTCGAAAGGAAAAAAGCTGAATCTGGCAATAAATGACAACTACAAAAAAAAATTATAAAAATAAAAAAAATTTATTTTTTTATAATTTTTATTAAAAAAATAATAAGCAGATTCCAAATATGTAATTAGTTTTCATAATTCCAAATTGTTACTGAGATATGACCACTCAAACATGGAATGTACTTCATAAGAAACATTATGAAGCTTACGTTTATTGACTTTTCTCGAAATAGCACTCTTCAGAGAAAAAAAAATTTTTACATAAACAAAAACAAAAAAAAAGCTGCTCTAGCCATTTTCTTTAAACTTTTTTACTGAATTAGAGAGAGTTAGAGGAA
>SEYY01001183.1:127500-137500 GCA_009176605.1 Armadillidium nasatum
ATCTCATATTCCACAGTATGATAATGACTCCACTCTTCATTACTCCTTCAGTTTCAAAGACGCTTCCTCCCAGCAACAGTTAATTGACTGTAGAAGGTTGGCCTTGGAGCAACTGATCTCTGATCTTTCTCGTATTTCAAATTGAAACAAAGAAAACTTTTTTTTTCAGTGCCTCAAAAACTCAATTCGTCCATCCCTCTTCTCGACACGACATACCAAGTAACAATAAGATCTTCGAAAACACGTAACTCAAACCTTCGCTTCTCCTTGTTATTTTCGGTGTTTCTTTTTCATGTGATCTTTCTTAGAAGGATCACATTCCATCTCCCTTTAAACTAGGTTCTAAAAGGTTGGGTACTCTGAGGCTCCTTCTAAATTTCTTCACGACACCCCAGTTGTTTGCTCTTTATAGGAGTGTTGTTCGCCCTTGTACTGAGTACGTATAACTCATCTGGAGTGGTTACCTTCAAGGAGGTCTCCACGAAAAGGTGCAGTCCAGATCTTTACGTCTTATAAACTCTTTCGTTCTCACTAACTCACTTCAGTCTATTTCTGCCTGTCGAAATGATTCGTCACTCAGTCTACATTGCTCTTCTGAACTCTCCCGTCACATTCCTCCTCCCTGAAAAGGGCTCGTACTATACGCTTTCTCTGTCAAATACTCTGACCCCAGACTTAACCGCTATGCTCAATCTAATATGTGGTATAATGATAAATCTGGAATGCTCTCTCTCTTTTTCTATTTTCCCAACTTCCTTTGACTGACACACCTTCAAAAGCTGTTTAGGAGCATGTCGGCCTTTAATAGATCATGGTTTTGATATTCCCCAACTCCTGTAGAAATTAGTAGTCCTCTGACCTTTGCCCACCAGAGGATATATATATATATATATATATATATATATATATATATATATATATATATATATATATATATATATATATATATATATATATATATATATATATATATATCCTCTGGTGGGCAAAAACGGTAGAGTGATTGAATCGTGTTTGAGGGCGTCGATTCGATTCCACATGCGGATCCTAGGTAGAAACTACCTAGAAAAGTTCCCATCTTTGAATAGGGTAAAGCCTTTAAAGAGAAAAAATTCTGGAGATAGAACAGAAGCCTGAGGAACACTATAATTAATAGGAAAGGATGGAGAAGTCACCCCGTCAGGGCATTAATAGGTGACAATATGGAATGATTTGAGGAAAAACTAGACATGAGTAATGAAAGGAAATTAGGGAGTAGGGATTTGTACCATACCCTGTCAAAAGCTTTGGATATCTTTAAGTACCACCACATAATATTTCCCATAATCCCTAAGAGCAGAAGACAATAAATCAGAAGATAGAATAGTATGTCACCAGTTAACTTCAGTCTTCGAAAGCATACAGATATATCACCAGTTATCTAGAGTCTTCGAAAGCATACAGATAATCAGAAAGTAGGGAATGTGACTCTAGATGATCCAATAAATAATAGTTGAGAAGAGTTTCGAAGATTTTAGACATAGCACAAGTTAAAGCTATTGGACGAAAGTTGGAAGGATCAGAGTGGCTATCCTTCTTCGGGATCGACTCAGCAAATGAACGCTTCCAGAATTGAGGAAAAGTATTAGTATTTACGCATAGAGAATAGCATAGAACAGGGACAGGCGTCAACACAGACCTTTTACCCCCTCAGAACTTGGAGAGGAATGGCATCCGGGTCGCTAGCTTTAGATCTCAGATCTCACTCAAGCATGGGAAATCACAGATAGAGAGATGGGACTCCTGAGAGGAGGGGTAGGAGAAAGGATGCAAGAATCGTTCAGGATGGAATTAGATGAAAAAAGGAAGCTGAAAAGATTTACCTTTTCAGAAGTATTAGCTACAGATCGAAATCTGTATGACCGAAATCTTCTTCAAGATATACAAGACATTTTTGAATAGAGGATGCAAATGACTGTTCTCAATGGCAGTAGGACTACTCTGTTTCATGTACTTTAAATATCCCTTCCTGTTCAAGGACTAAAGTATCATCTTGATCAGATGTATTCATAATATAATAGTGAACTAATATTCAAACTAAAAATTTCACACAAGAAAACTAGTAGTATGAAGAGAAAAGTTATCAATTGGCAAGTGTAGTAGATCCTAGATTTAATCTGAACTGGTGCACTGAAAAGGGAAATGATAGTAGAAGAGTTTTCTTAATAGCGAAAGCACAGATCATTTTCAAAGAAAAATATACTTAGAAGTTTATGAAACTTTCCACCAAAGTTTAAGAAACGAAACTGTTCAGCTTTATGGCTTCCTCAACTCAGTATTTAGTCCTCTGACCTTTGCCCCACCAGAGTAGATAATATATATATATATATATATATATATATATATATATATATATATATATATATATATATATATATATATATATATATATATATATATATATATATATATATATATATATATATATATCATGGCATAACGGTATAGTGATTGAATCACGTTTATAAATTGAGGAGCACATTAAAATTGAAATCCATAAATATTTCAGTTTAACCTTGTAATTCTAAAGAAAGGATCGTACAGATATATTGGAAAAATCAGGAAGAGATGTTTCCAATAGTGGCAAAGCTGAAAAAGAAATATTTGGCAATTCCATCATTATCTTCGCCTGTAAAAAGAATCTTCAACTTCACGGGAAAAGTCTCTCGCTCTCACAAATTCTGATTGATTGACAGGAATTCTGAACCAAATGTTTGTTTGTTGAATGCAACACTAAATGTAATTTTACTTTTAATTTTTATACTATGGGGAAAAAGAATTAAAAAAACGTCTGCAGAATTAATTAAAAGCTTAATTATTTTAAATATTTTTTTATTTACTATTTGCCTTAATCAATTAAATTCTTGTATATTTTATTATATTGTTTATAATATTTCAGAATTCAGGATTGTATAATTTTATATGTTAATGATAATAATAATAATCACCAACCCCCAGGTAGGACAAGTCCTGTCAGTTGGAACCCTTCGAGGAAGGCCACAGGGTAGCAAGGGCCTAACGGCTACACCGCTGGTTGGCCAGACCTATCGCGGATACCGGATTATTACCCACCAGTGACAAGCACTTCACTAGTGTACTCATTAACGGCTGAGTGAGCCAGAGCTAGCGTAAATGGGAATGACTCAAATTCCCACGTCCCGACCGAGCCTTGAACCTCGGTCCTCTCGCGTGCTAAGCGAGCGCTCTGCCAACTGAGCTACGGGTTAATGACTATTGTTTAAAAAAAAAAATTCCCGTAATGTATTTGTACTAAAGTACAATTCATTTTTCCTGTAGTTTTACTTGTACAATTATGTTGTGCTTGTATTTGTACTTTAATACAGTTGCCTGTACTTGAACCAACGCCTGATATATATATATATATATATATATATATATATATATATATATATATATATATATATATATATATATATATATATATATATATAATATATATATATATATATATATATATATATATATATATATGTGTGTGTGTGTGTGTGTGTGTGTTTTTTTTTAAGCTTTCCTTCTCCTATTTCTTTAATTTTCTTTCCGTTTCTTCCTGAGGACTCGTGAATCTTTTATGCGATTTTCGCTTTCATCTTCCTATGAATATCCTACAAAGTAATAAATGGAATTTCTCTCTCTCTCTCTCTCTCTCTCTCTCTCTCTCTCTCTCTCTCTCTCTCTCTCTCTCTCTCTCTCTCTCTCTCATCTTATTTCTATTTCAGGAGATGTGTTTTTTTTCCTGTTCGTTGTGGAAAACCTGAAGGGAAAAGGGCTGAAGAGGAAATTGTCCTCAAGTCATCCAAAATTCATCCATTTAAATCCCAGAGTGGATTGTAGGGGCTTTCCGCGGATGAAGAAGATAGAGAAAAGAAAAAAGAAAAAGAGAATGAAGGAATAGAAAAAGAGAGAGTAAAGAGATAGAGAGAATAGGAGGAATATAAATAGAAAAAGAAAAAGAAAGAGTAAAGAGATAGAGAGAATAGGAGGAATATAAATAGATAAAGAAAAAGAGAGAAAAGAGATAGAGAGAATAGGAGGAATATAAATAGAAAAAGAAAAGAGTAAAGAGATAGAAAGAATAGGAGGAATATAAATAAAGTGGAAATCAATAAGTAGAAATAGAGAACAAAACTAAATAATAGACAAGCTATAAAATAAAAGAAAGAAGAATTAGATCAGGTTAGGACTATTTGGTTAAAAAGATTAGTGCTGACAAATGGTGGACGAGAGAAAGGAAAAAAAATCATGAGTTAGAGTAAATTACCTCCTTTTAAAAATTATGACCTCGGACACAAATGTCCTTTTCTACCTCTCATTTAATTCCCTTTCTTCCCTTTCCCATTCCCTCTCCAATCTCTCTTTCTCTCAACATTATATTTGTATGAAGGACAACGGATTGTTTGCCTCTGAATGATGCATTGTTTCATCCTCTGCAATGCAGTTTTTTTTTTTTTAGACGAAGACGAAAATGGAGATTAACTTTTTATAATCTTAATGAGGAAGAAATTTAATTCCTCAAATCTTAATTTCATCACATTAAAAAAGGAGCAAAAATTAGGAAAAAAAAGATTTCTGAATTTAATTAGGATTTAAAGTTCTTATCATTGAAATGCACACATATGTGAGTAGGTATAAGGCTCGATTTCTCACTAGGTAGAAAATGGGAGAACTATTCAATGTATATTTTTTAATTTGGATTTAGTTTCTTGGAAAAGGGATGAAATTGACGATGAGTCTATGGGAATTGATTAGGTGTTGAAAGAAGTAGATGTGTTTATATATGAAATTAGGAAACATAGTAATTCAAAAAGGTAGGCCTGGAAAGTTACTTTCCCATCTGAGGTACGGGAAAAATGGGTACATATATTTGAAATTAGAAATTACTGTATATTCTTCTTAAAAAAGTAGATTTAGAAAGTTATCTTCCCATTTTAGGTAGGGAAAGAGATAGGTTTATTTATATTTGTAATTAGAAAGCATATTATTCTTAAAAATTAAAATATTTTCCCAATTGTAATAATGATTAAAAGAGAAATGTTTACTCAGAGAGCACAATCTTCAAAGAGGTAGGCTGAGAAAGTTTTCTTAAAACTTGTCAGAGAAAGAGGTAGGTGTACTTAGAAAAAGGAAAAAAGACCATCTTCAGGAAGAAGTAGACTGAGAAAGTTAAGTTTCCAAGTGAAGTAAGATAAGAAGTAGGTACAATTATATATGAGGTTAGAAACTATATTTTTCTAAAGAGGTGGTCCGGAAGAGTTGTCTTTTCAAATAAGAAGGAGTCTATAAGTGTACTTGTAAATGAAATTAAAAATTAAATTCTAATAAAAAAGATAGGCTGAGACCTGACGAGTTAGAAAAAGAGGTAGGTGTACTTGGTAAGCATAATTTTCTAAAGAGGATGGCTGGGAAAAAAAATCTTCCCTACTGAGATTCGATAAAAAGTAGATGGGCTTATAAATTAAATTACAAACTACATTCTGGGAAAGTTAATTTGTAACTGAGGTAGAAAAAGTGGTAGGAATAATAAGCAAAAGCAATAAGGAAAAGCAAAATTTTCTAAAATGGTAGACTGAGATGGTTATTTTCCCGACTGAGGTAAGGAAAGCGGTAGACATACTAATATAAGAAATTAGACGGCAGAATCTTCTGAATATGGAAGTTGGAAAGTTTCCAACTAGAGGAAGGGAAAGAAGTAACGGAAGAAAGAAGTATATGAAATTAAATATCACATTATTTTGAATAGGTGGGCTTGGAAAGTTATCTTCCCAACTGAGATAAGGTAAGTGGTTGGTTGACTTATACTTAAAATTAGAGAACACAATCTGCTAAGGAGGATAGACTGTTAAATTACCTTTCCAAATGAGCTGTTTGTGTGAACAGAAGTAGCTCCGTCTATCTATGTCAGTCTGAAATAACTCTGCCTAATGTTGCACTTTAGACTTTCTAAATAAAGTAGAGATTGCCCAATGCTGAAAAAGTTAATCCATCTTATTCTGTAACATATTTAAATTCACCTTTTAAGACAGACTTGATCCTCAATAAGCATTTAGAAAAGAGGAATGGAAAGAAAACACATTAAATTCCATTTCAATATGGCCCACACCTGAGAAAGGTGTGGGCAATATTGAAAAATAACCTGACATGCAACTGGTAAGTTTCGATTCACTGACTGTGCAGGTATAAATTTATTGTTTCGTGTTTTTATATTTTTTTTTGTTTCATCAGTGTTTTAATGGTTATATTTACTGTAAACTTTATGAAAATAATTCTTATTAAAGGAGTAGTGTTTTTTTTTGTTCTATTACACTGCGAAAATTGTCCTAACGAATCGTTTGGACAAGTGGCAAAAATGTCACAGTGAAATTTTCAATAGAGAAATGACATGTTAAACATAAGAAAGTAGCTTCACCGATTTATTTCCTAATAATAAAATAAAATAAAAAAAATTTTTTTTTTTTTTTTTTTTTTTTTTTTTTTTTTTTTTTTTTTTTTTTTTATTATATTTTTATTATTTTATATGCTTTATAAAATTTTAAAATGATTCTTTAAAGAAAATATAATAACACACTGCAAAAATTATCCTAACGAATCGTTGGGATAAGTGGCAATAATATCACAGTAATTTTTTTCAGTTATTTTCTTTTAGAAAATAAATCGGTGAAGCGACTTTCTTATGCTTAACATGTCTATTTTGTATTGAAAAATTTTAATGTGACATTTTATCCACTTATCACAACAATTCGTTAGGACAATTTTTGCAGTATAGCAGAAGAGTAAGAAAACCATTTCCGACAGTTTTCTTTTCTTTCTAATTTGATTCGTTCTTGCAAAAATTTATATTCTTTGTCACCTAAGTGACATGACCTTTATTACAAATAAGTCTTATTACCCTACGTATCAGAAACGACAATAAATAGCTCTAATATACAAGTTAAGAAAGGCTCATTTTGCGATTTTTCAGGTGTGTGAATCATGGAATGTAATACATTTTTCTCATTAATTGTTACATAACATTAATTCTCCCAAATTATACGTTCAATTACATCATTAAGAAATATTTCTCATTAGTAAGTAGAATCACATAATCCCATACCACTTTGAAATAAATGACCCAACGAATTATTGGGACAAAAAACAAAAATGTCTCCACAATCTTATTGAATTATTTTTCTTATTAGGAAGTAAATTAGTGAAGCTACTTTTGTAAGCTCTGTTAGTCTTTTTATAACACAATTTGTCCCAAGGAATAGTAACATTTTATACAGCATACCATTAAGGCACCCCAACTCACCGTTAGGCCTAGGAGATGTTAGGTATAGGTATTAAATTATAACTACTAAAACCCAAGGATGTCCATGATACTTTTTTGCAGCACACTCTTGAGACACCCGATTTCACCGTTAGGTCTAATTCAGGTTAGGTGTAGGATAAATTACAACAACTAACACCCTGATATGCCATTGTTCATTTATAAACCTGTCGATTAAGTACAAAATCTATAAAAATAGGAAGAAATTTGAAACTTTTGTCAAATCCAAATCTCTGCAATCATTTATTATTATTACTATTATTATTATTATTAGTAGTAGTATTAGAAGTAGTAGTAGTAGAGGTAGTAGTAGTAGTAGAAGTAGTAGTAGCAGTAGTAGAAGAAGTTGAAGAAGTACTGATACTAGTAGTTGTATTAGCAAAAGTAGAAGGTTTAAATTTTTATTCTTAATACTAATAGAAGTACTAGTATTAATAGAACTACTACTTACTACTACTATTACTACTACCATTACTATTGAATGTTGGATTCCTTTTCCAAAAAATAAATTCAGATTAAAAGGAGCCTATTCTTTTTTTATACACTAATCACGTGATGAGTGCCATTTAAAATACGATGTTGAGACATGAGTGCCATTTTCAACCTTTTATGAATAGGCGTGGCACACAAACACTAATCTTCAGCAGAGGTCATAAACTTTGCATACAATACATTACTTTATATATATAATATATATATATATATATATATATATATATACTATATATATATATATATATATATATATATATATATATTATTATATATATATAATATATATAATATATATTATATATATATATAAAAAGGCTTATAATTATATAATTATTAATATATATATATATATATATATATATATATATATATATATATATATATATATATATATATATATATATATATATATATATATATATATATATATATATATATATATATATATATATATATATATATATATATATATATATATATATATAGATATATATATATATATATATATATATATATATATATAATATATATATATATATATATATATATATATATATATATATATATATATATATATATATATGACAAGATAGAGTAGAGTGGTAAACTCGAAACTGGTAGTTTTCATGTGAGTATTGAAGGGAAAAAGTTTTATGTATGGGTGGACATGATGTGGGTCTTTCACTGTAGTGATCAGGGTAGCGTTGGAATAACCCTGACTTCACAGAGATCGTAGATGTATTTGTGGTGCTAATAAGATGTTATTAAAATGTTATTATAAACGCTCGGAGACCCTCGAAGCCTGGAAGGAAGTGTAGAATAATAAAAACACTGCAAAAAAAATATACCAGCGAATGAGATAACAAAATCTCAATAAAGTTGCAATGAAATTATAACCAGAAAAGACATATTAAGTACAAGAAAATAGATTTGCCAAATTATTTTCTAATAAGAAATGAAAAGATATTTTATTTGTATGAAAGTAGCTTCACCAAATTATTTTCTAATAAGAAAAGAAAAGACATTTTATTTTTAAGTTGCTTTACCAAATTATTTTCTAATAAGAAATAAAAAGACATTTTATTTATAAAAAAGTAGCTAAATATTTTCTAATAAGAAATGAAAAGACATTTTATTTTTAAGAAAGTAGCTTCACCAAATATTTTCTAATAAGAAATGAAAAGACATTTTATTTATAAGAAAGTAGCTTCACCAAATATTTTCTAATAAGAAATGAAAATGACATTTTATTTATAAGAAAGTAGCTTCACCAAATATTTTCTAATAAGAAATGAAAGGACATTTTATTTATAAGAACGTGGTTTCACCAAATTGTTTTCTAATAAGAAAAGGGACTCTTGCTGTTGCTGTTTCAAGTTAACACGCGAAATTTTAATCCGAAGCCAGTATCAGTAATAAAAAATCGGACAAGTTAAAAAGTTAAAATATTTGTGATGCTCAAAAAAAAAAAAATAATAATAATATATATATATATAAAATATAATATAATATATAATATATATATATATATATATATATATATATATATATATATATATATATATATATATATATATATATATATATATATATATATATATATATATATATATATATATATATATATATATATATATATATATATATATATATATATATATATATATATATATATATATATATATATATATATATATATATATATATATATATATATATATATATATATATTATAATAAACGTCAATTTACGAGAAATTTGAGAAAAGTTCAATTCTTTCTTCTTTTTTGAGCTTCACAAAGAATATCTCAAATTTTTTTATTTTTTTTTTCTTAAAGATCAAATTTTCTCTTGTCAGGTAAAAATGTACTAAAGGGGGGAAAGCCTTCAGCACTCTATGAATTTCAAATAAAATATTCGAAATAGTGTCAAAGAAAGAATTTATTTTTATTATTATTATTATTATTATTATTATTATTATTATTATTATTATTATTATTAAATATAATATACAGGAAGTGTGATGTAAAATATAATTTAAATTAAGGGTTCTCTTTCATTTGGGGCTCATGACCCCTTTTGTACTATTTAATGAGGTTTCACCCCTCTCGCACGTCTTTCCATTCAATTCTCTCTCTCTCT
>SEYY01001183.1:142500-152500 GCA_009176605.1 Armadillidium nasatum
TAATTTGTAACTTCTATTCCCTTAAATGCAGAAGCAATAATAATTCAACATATGTGACAACGTCCTAATACACACACACACACACACACACACACACACACACACACACACACACACACACACACACACACACACACACACACACATTTTGAAATGCAATAAAAATCTACGGAATCTTTCACCATTGTTTTACAATAAAAAATATTTTTTCTATTTATTTATTTATTTATCTTTTTATTCTTTTATTTCGAAATTTATTTATTAATTTGTCACTTACTTCATTTTATCATTAATATATAATAATAATAATAATAATAATAATAATAATAATAATAATAATAATAATAATTTACTGCGTAAAGATATAATAATAATGATAATTATAATAATAATAATAATAATAATAATAATAATAATAATAATAATAATAATAATAATAATAATAATAATAATAATAATAATAATTTACTACGTAAAATATAAAAATAATAATAATTTTAATTAGTTAAACTATATTTAAGGGATTTACACATAAACACTACCCCACAGCATATTCCTAGGAAAGATTTACGGTAAGTCTTAAGATCAATAGCTTATTTAAAACCCAAAAATATCCTTTAATAATTTTAATTTTATATTTTTTATGATCTTTTTTTAAGCCGTTATTCCTGCCAGACGTACGATGACGCAAATGAAAGAATATACTGTAATTTTATCGTACACTAATCTATTTCTTCTTTTTTTCAAAGTATAATTATTATTATTAGAGAGTACACGTAAAACAAATGATATTTAAATTGGGTGTTGGCATGCAATTGTTTCCATGTAGTACATGTACGTGTAACGATAGCATGTATGTGCGTTGAATATGTGAACGTAGTATGTGATCATGAATTTCAAATGTGGAGCAAGAAATTTGAATTGTAGTGTGTCTCACCCTTTGCGACTTCGGCAGGTCGTGAAGAAATGACATTTGAAGGTCATTCATGTTCTAAGGTTTGTTATTAATTATTAATTGCATACCATATTTCACTATATATATATATATATATATATATATATATATATATATATATATATATATATATATATATATATATATATATATATATATATATATATATATATATATATATATATATATATATATATATATATATATATATATATATATATCGATATATATATATATATACTATCGATACTTTTTACCTATAATTAGCCCTAGGCTACTATGTCGTGCAAACGTTCTTGTGTACGTTAGGTCTCTTTTACGGCAAATTCTTGTGTAGGTTAGGCCTCTTTTTACGGCAATTTCGGTAGTTCAGGTTATGATAAGTCGAATTAGGTTCTGCTAGAAAAGTAAGTAATAATAATTGTGTGTATGTCTAGTAATAGTACCTCTGGCAACTCTCTTGTTTACGATAGGCTTCTCCGATATTTTCGATTTTCGATATTTTTTAACAATCGAAACTCAGAAACAATCTCCACCTTACCTATGTATATATATATATATATATATATATATATATATATATATATATATATATATATATATATATATATATATATATATATATATATATATATATATATATATATATAGCAAAAATTGTCCTAACGAATCGTTGCACAAGTTCCAAAAATGTCACAAAATTATTTCAGTTTTTTATTAGAAAATAAATTCGGTGAAGCGACTTTACTATGCCACGGTATACTATGATTATGCTTAACATGTCGTTTTGTATTGAAAATTTTACTGTGGTATTTTGCCACTTGTCCCAACGATTCGCTAGGACAATTTGGCGTATATATATATATATATATATATATATATATATATATATATATATATATATATATATATATATATATATATATATATATATATATATATATATATATATATATATATATATATATATATATATATATATATATATATATATATATATATATATATATATATATATATATATATATATATATATATATATATATATATATATATATGTGTGTGTGTGTGTGTGTGTGTGAGATCAGCAATACATGTGGCTTGGTCTTTGTGTAGGATGGTGTCACTTGCAGAAAGTATTCTTAAAATATTTGCAACCGGACATGGGAAGAAACAAAATAACAATAATTTAGACCCAGACCCTAAGCTAAGGAACAGTGCGAATAATTTTTCATTTTAACGATTGTGGGTCATACTTCATCTTTCATATTTCAGGTACCAAAAAAAAAAATCACTGCAAATTTGTATTTTTTTGTTATTTTTTTTTTCTTTTTCTTTTAATTAATATAACATTTTTATTTTTAATTTATCTCATTTTACTTAAATTATTCAAAAAGAACTTGACGGATAGGCGGGAGTAGAGGGAAAGGAGGGGTAATATCGTTATCCCTCAATATAATAATATTAGAATATTTTGTAATTTAAAATTATTGACAAAAACTGGGTTGAAAATTTTGTCAAAAACTTCCTTAGTTTATTAAAAATATTAATATTACTGTGTGTGTGTGTGTTTTTTTTTTTTTAAATATACCCTAATATATATATATATATATATATATATATATATATATATATATATATATATATATATATATATATATATATATATATATATATATATATATATATATATATATATATATATATATATATATATATATATATATATATATGAAGAGGGAAGGTGAAACTTACACTCAAGCACCGGATTTTAATATATATTTTAATTAAGTTAATATTAAATTAAAATTAAATCTTATGATGGGCTAAAGAGTTGCTCCTCAAAAAGTTAAATTTGGGGCTGTTATTATATAAAATGTAAATTTCTGATAACTGTTCTTAAAAAGATTAAATATTATTATTATTAAAGGTAAAAAAAAAAAACATTTTTGGCTGCGACTCTTCAAAAGGTTAAATTTGGGAATTTGTTTCTTCAAATTTGTTTCTTCAAAAAGCCAAAATTTGATACTTCTATTCTTCAAAAGGCCACAATTGGAGCTGCTATTTTTCAAAGAGTTAAATTTGCAGTTGTTATTCTTTAAACTTTAAGGTTTTAATATAGAGTTGCTCTTCTTCAAAAGATTAAATCTAGATCTTCAGTTCTTCAAAACATTTTATCAGGGGCCACTATTCTTCATAAGAACAAATTCTGGTCACTATTTCACCCGTATTTCAAGCATTTTTGAATTTCTTGGAGTTTTCACACCACATCTTAGTCCCTCTGGTTCATATATATATATATATATATATATATATATATATATATATATATATATATATATATATATATATATATATATATATATATATATATATATATATATATATATATATATATATATATATATATATATATATATATATATATATATATAGAGATAGAGAGAGAGAGAGAGAGAGAGAGAGAGAGAGAGAGCAGAAAAAAGAATTTGAGAAAATTTCTTCAAGCTGATTATTTTTCAATTTAAAGTTTTGACAGGCTTTAATTTCATTAAAAAAAAAAAAGGCAAAAAAATCCAATAATAAAAGCAAATTTTTGTTAAGCTCTAAAATGTCCTTATTTCGTTCCTTTAATATAATTATGTTTTGGCTTCACTCGGTAATTGTTTTATTTTGTATCGAAAATATTGATAACGTTAATTTTTAAGCCTTCACAATAATTTATTGTACAATTTCTTTTCTCAGATTGATCAGTTTCATTCTGACATTGATCGAATTTTCGGACCATTACGTTTTTACGCTCCTTGTGATAAGTAAATTGATTTTGAAACAGTAATTTACAGTTTTTAAATTTATTATTATTATTATTATTATTATTATTATTATTATTATTATTATTATTATTATTATTATTATTATTATTAGATAACCATTCTTTTTATAGGTTATTAATAAATTATAAAGTACTCTTTCCCCTAAATTTTGAGCTTCACAACGAAACTATAAAATTCGTATAAATTTATTTTTATGGTCCTCAGTATACATATATGTATTTTTAAGGACCTTTGAGCTCGAGTGGCCCATGAAATTAAATTGGTCCGGTAAAGTGGTCCGAATATTTTAAAGAAATTTCTTTACACAGTATATAATTATATTTTCATACACTGCAAAAATTATCCTAACGAATCGTTGGGACAAGTTGCAAAAATGTCAGTAAAATTTTCAACAGAGAATAGATATGTTATGCATAAGAAAGTCGCTTCACCGATTTATTTTCTAATAAGAAATAACTGAAAAAAAATTTTTGTAACATTTTCTCCACTTGTCCCAACGATTCGTTAGGACAATTTTTGCAGTGCAGAATATTACCTACTGATTAAAGAAAAATTATTTATTTATTTTTTTAATTAACGTTACATAAACTAAATAAATTTGACTCAATCTAACCTAACATTGAAATTAACCTAACCTCACAGATTTAATTAATAAAATAAAAAAAAAATTTAAATTAAAAAATCTACTAAATTAAAAAAAGAATGACAGTTTCCGTAGAGCTTCATGAATATAAAATGTTTATTTATTATTGGTATATATATATATATATATATATATATATATATATATATATATATATATATATATATATATATATATATATATATATATATATATATATATATATATATATAGGGTTTTATAAATTATATTTACACTTGGCGATTTTTTTTATTGCCAAATTTTCGTTGGCGATTTTTTGGGTGTATTTTTTTTTATTTTGCAATACATAGCGATTTTTCATTGACAATTTTTATTTTTATTTTGCAAATTTTTTATTGCAATACTTATTTTAATATAAATTTGATGGCCGTTAGGCCTACATTTACCCTTTAAGTCAAGGTTAGGTTAAGTCGAACTAGTTTGCTAGGAAAAAAATAAATTGAAAAGACATAAACCATATATGAGATTTATAAAATATACTTTCGCCACATTGCCTACATATCAAGATTTTTCACTACTTTTTTCCGATTTTTAAAACTCAAAAACTTATTTGCCTTTTGATTCTCGGCTTTTTAAATATTTTTTTTCGTTTGTTGGGGTCATTTCGTTACAATCGGCTGGTGTAGATATAATTAATATTAGGATATCTATATATATATATATATATATATATATATATATATATATATATATATATATATATATATATATATATATATATATATATATATATATATATATATATATATATATATATATATATATATATATATATATATATATATATATATATATATATATATATATATATATATATATATATATATATATATATATATATATATATATATATATATATATATATATATATATATATATATATATATATATATATATATATATATATATATATATATATATATATATATATATATATATATATATATATATATATATATATATATATATATATATATATATATATATATATATATATATATATATATATATATATATATATATATATATATATATATATATATATATATATATATATATATATATATATATATATATATATATATATATATATATATATTAAAATAAAAAAAAATTTTTTCAGAAAAAAAAAAGGTTAATTTACCTATTTTGATCGAAATTTTTTTTTAACCTGATAAGAATATCAAATCAATTTCTAAGAAATTTAATGTAACAGACTTACAAGTTTGAAAATAAAAAAATAAAAAACTGGCAAATATTTTTAGACTTAAATTCCAGATCTCTTCAATTGCAATTTTCCATTTACTCCTTTTTCGGTGCATGAATAAACTTAACGAAATTGATATTTATTTCTGGCAGTTGTGAAGCTCAGTTTTGGCATATCGGAATACTTAACATTCGAACAATATTTTGCAGTCTATTTGTATATTTTTGTTTCAAGGTCAATTGATTAGTGACGCTCGATCAATTGACTTATATATATATATATATATATATATATATATATATATATATATATATATATATATATATATATATATATATATATATATATATATATATATATATATATATATATATATATATATATATATATATATATATATATATATATATATATATATATATCCGACAGTATAAGCTGGAGAAGGGGAGGGGGAGGGGAAGTGTCAATGCCTGCACAAGTGTAAAGTTAAGAGAATCATATCGAAAGAACTGTTCCTATGAAACGAAAAAAGATCAAAGGAACCTGAATAAGAAATGCTCCAGACAATACTACTAGTATAGTAGACATGAAAAAATAACTACATCGATTTTGGTTATAAAAAATGGAGCTGAACAGAGAAAGGTGAAAGAATAAGGATATAAGAATCGCGATTTCTTGAAACAAGAGCTTAACAATCCATTATAATAGCGGTAGTTTGAAGAGAACGATGAATTCACTGGCGAGAATGGGTAAGAAAAATATTAGACGAAAAGGCCTACTAAACCTTACCTTTTCGAATAAAACTGCGTGGACAGAAGATATCATGACAGTCAAGGATAAAAAAAGGAAAGAATGTAGCAATTGTATGTAGGAACCGACCGGGGCTGGAATTTGGCCGGGGCCGGGGCCGGGGCCGGGGTCACCCAAATTTGGCCGGGGCCGGGGCCGGGGCCGGGGTTATGGCCGGGGTTTCCTAAAATTTGTAAAGAGGTCAAAAGCACTGAAATTTTAGGTTAAGAAAATTAGATATAAGGTTTATTTAATTGTAAGGAAGGAGTAGAATAGCCAACATTCACTTAAATTAATGATTACATGCATTTTCTCTAAAAAAAAATCAGAAAATTACAGTTTTGTATAGTTAAAGTTTAAAAAAGTACAAAAATTAAAAAAAAAAATTATTCTAATTCATAATAGTGATTTAACACGTTTACCTAGGTAAGACCCAAAGGTAAAGTTTGAAAAAATGTAAGATATAAAATTATCAATTTAACCTGTATTTATACATATTATTTTATTTAACATATTATCATTTATACATATTGTTATTTTATTGCTATGTATCAAACTTGTATCATTTAGCTGCATTATTTAAAAATTATTATTTTGTTTATACTTTCAGTCAATATGGCTAAAAGATCAGCTTCTGCAGTATTTGAATACTTTACAATGTTTCAGGATAGGCTCGAAATAGCTAAATGTAACATCTGCAGTCAGAAAATTAGAAGAGAACCTCCGGGTGCTACAAGTAAAAAAATTTCAACCAAATCTTTTTGGAGTATCTAAAATCAAAACACAAAGATGAACATTCACTAGCAGAAAAGGAGCGGTCAAAAGAAACAGAAAAGAAAAAAATCTTAATTTTCTTATTTTTTGAATGATTGAGCTGAAATTTTCAAAATATGTGAATTTTTTCACGAAGTTCTGAGTTGATTTCGAGCATTTTTTTGAGTCTATAACGGTTTGAAACTTATTTGGACCCAAAGTTGAAAAAAATGAATAACTGGGTCAAACCACTGGTCCACATGAGCTGAAAATTTAACTGAATACCTTTGCCCCAATTTCTTGCATTGGTGGGAATAGATTTTTAATATCACGTCTAGAAATTTTTTTTGCAAAAATCGTACCCTTCTGGAGGAAAAAATTATTTAAAAAAAAAACGCTACCTACTATTTTTTTTATTTGTGAATATTGTTTAGAAGAGGAACAGGGCAACAATTTTTATTTAGTGCATTTTTAAATGCCCTTTGTTTGAAGCGAGATATAGCCTCTCAAACTTTGGGAATTTTTGAAATTTGGCCAAAAATGGACCTTTTTGAAGGCTATATCTCAAAACCAACGAATCTCATCGAATAAAGTACATAGAGGAATTTGTAGCCCCACCCCTCCTCTATACACACCAAAAATAGGAAATGTTATAGTTGTATTTTTTAAAAAAAGATTTTGTCTGAAAAGGTGGATTTTTTTAGTTCAAAAAAAATTTTTTTTTTTTCTATAGTTGGTCAGTTTTTGGCTTATAACATTTTTTCTATAACTCTGGAAACAAAAGTCTATTAGAGGCTTTTGTAGCCCATATAATTTTGAATAAATAGTCCAACTTTCAGCTCATTCTAAAAAGTGGTTTGGCACCGCCATTCTATTGAAAAAGGGTAAAATTTCCAACGAAAATTTTTTTTTAACCGTAATAGACTCGGAAAAACGCTAGAAATGGACTTTTCTTACCGGTAAAAAATCTATATAACTGAAAGTTTCAGCAGAATCGGCTGAAAATAAAAAAAAGAAATTTTTTTTTTGTATAATTTGCCATTTTAACCCGGCCGGCAACCCCGGTTTTCCCTGATTTTTAGCCGGGCCGGGGCCGGGGTCAGTAAAAATGGCCGGGGTTGGCCGGGGCCGGGCCGGGGCCGGGGCCCCGGTCGGTTCCAAAACGCCAAAAAGGGAAATAATAGAAAGAAGTATAAAAATTAAAATAATAATAATAATAATAATAATTTTTGCATTTTTTGTATACTAAGTAGTTTTAACACAAATAAGAACATTTAGTTTCTAGAATTATTCCTGACCACAGTTTTCATCCGAACTTGTCTTAGAGCCAAAGGTTCTTTTAACTTGATGGTTAACATAATGAAATGTACATCTATATTTTAGTGGGAATCATCTAGCTCAGGGTTGTGCAACCTTTTTGAGAATGCGTGCAAAATCGGCACAATCTCTGACGTAAAATTTTTCCACGTGCCAACCAAAATTTTTTGACAACATAATATCTGACATTCTTTAAGTATTTGATGAACTTTTTTTAAATAATACAAAATCCACCCAGAGCAATAAAAACACAGTATTGTAAATTATTATGTAAATTACGTAAAACTGACTGAATGAAAAAGATTATGACAGGTGTTAACGAAAAAAATTTTTTTTTTGCATATTTTTTATTAGCCTGTAAGTATAACTAATTCCCATATATATATTCACACAATTTAAAGACACTATTATTGGCATCAACACAAAATGTTTACAGCAACTGTTATTTTTTCCGATTAAGCAGTCAGTATTTTTCCCGCTTAAAAATTTATCGGCGTGCCACGTTTTCCACGCGTGCCAATGGTTGCCCACCCCTGATCTAGGTTATGAGATTGGATTTTTTTTTCTCCGTTGTTTCCCTCTTGCAGAAACGGTAATCATTCTAATGAAATCAATTATGAAGATCTGTCAATTTTTAGGCTCAGAAACGGTAATCATTTTAATTATGAAGATCTATCAGTTTTGAGCCCCATATGTAGTTTGCTAAAAACTCCTCCTCGCTTAAGCTACTTCTTATTCCAACGCTAAACTTGAAAAGTAGAACTGTTTATAAAAATGGAAATAGATTAATTGTAAAAAGAGAGACTATATACGTTTAGTAACCTCTGATGAACTCATTTTCAAGTGATCAGAGATACTGGTTTGAACCCTTACTTAAAGTGATTAATGTAACTGTTCAATACAATTAAAATAAGAGATTTAAAAGATGTACAAACTTGTTCCCACAATAAAAAAAAAGATAAATATTATGTATTAAGATTTAATATCAGATTTATATCCATAGAATTTAAAATAGTTCATTCAGATTAATTTTCGTAGGATTTCAAATTGAATAGATAAATGAAAAAGCATTCATAAAAATTTAATAATAAATAGATTGGAAAAATGTTCAATCTAAAAAGTAGAAAATTTGGAAGAATCTTAATAAACACAAATGGTCTAGAAATAACTTCCAAAATTCCTCATTTAACAGCTACCATTGTAAAATTAACCCCCCTCCCCCTGCCATAAAAAAAATTAATAAATAAAAAAATTGATTATGAATGTAGTGATATTAAAGAGGAATTAAAAAGGCTTCATTGAGTAGACAAATAGACAGGCGACGTCACAATTTAACCTTGAAAAACGAAGATATTTTTTCTTTTTAATAAAAAGAAATTAGCATCTTCTCTAGCCAGTTTCTCCCTAAAAAAAAAAAAAAAAAATACTTTACTGTCCTTCAACACGAGGGTACGAATCCCTATCATATGCCAGGTCAACTG
>SEYY01001183.1:157500-160000 GCA_009176605.1 Armadillidium nasatum
CTAACGAGATTTAACGTGGCCTAGATTAGTACAGGCAACGAACATAAAAGTTTACTGGAACTGTCATAAGTTGTCTTGTTGACACCATGATTCGCCAATACCAAAATTACCGTATTATTTGTAATCGCTGGCTTGCTAAGCCTGCAGTAAGATGTTGCCATGTTTTATCACGTTGTTCATTCATTTTTTAACAATTTTTATCTCTAATAAATTATTTCTTCTTAAAATCTGAAATCTGCAAAAACAAATTCTAATCTCTGTCCAACATTCAATAAACTTTGGACTGCTCAAAATAAACTCTTCTTGAAAAATCTAAATGAATTTTCTAAAATTTTGATTGATCTAAATACTCTTCTTGAAAACTCTAAGTAAACTTTCTGAAATTTCAACTGATCTAAATGAACTCTTCTTGAAAACTCTAAATAAACTTCCTAAAATTTTGCTCTAAATAGACTTTCTAAAATTTTGATTGATCTAAATAAACTTCTTGAAAACTCTAAATAAATTTTCTAAAATTTTGATTGATCTAAATAAACTCTTCTTGAAAACTCTAAATAAACTTTCTAAAATTTCGACTGCTCTAAATAAACTCTTCTTGAAAACTTTAAATAAACTTTCTAAAATTTTGACTGCTCTAAATAAACTCTTCTTGAAAACTCTAAATAAATTTTCTAAAATTTTGATTGATATAAATAAACTTCTTGAAAACTCTAAATAAACTTTCTAAAATTTTGATTGTTCTAATAAACTCTTGAAAACTCTAAATAAACTTTCTAAAATTTTGATTGATCTAAATGAACTCTTCTTGAAAACTCTAAATAAACTTTCTATAATTTCGACTGCTCTAAATAAACTTTCTAAAATTTTGATTTATCTAAATAAACTCTTCTTGAAAACTAAATAAACTTTCTATAATTTCGATTGCTCTGAATAAACTCAGCTCTTGAAATCCAAGCCATAAAGTAGTGAAATTTTCATCTTTACATCACAGGGTGTCTTTTCACCATCTTTTGTAATAATGATGCTGTTATTGTTACAGATGGAAAACCAAAGCTTTTCCTCATTAACATGAATTTTTGATTTAAGAGTGTATTCTAGACCTGAGAGGACAGGTAAATATTATGGTTTTTAATGTTTTATTATTATTGGTAGTATTATTATTATTAGTGTTAATATTCCTTTGTTTAGTTTTTATGATATTTGACATTCAACTGAATTTCATTATGTGCGTTTCTCGACGTTTGTCAAGCCTTTAATTCGTATGAAAGTGGTTTGATCCAGTTTGAAATAGGATTTATATAAACCGTATTTTAAACAGAACCAAACAACCTTTGTATTATTTCAAAACCCTAAAAAATATTGGACGTCGGTAAACAGCAACTAACTCCTTCTTTCAAGGTCCTACTGACTGCAACCCTTCCCTGCGCCCCTGCCTCCTAATTTTCCCTATATCTTCCTCTCTAAAACTTATTTGATTAATAATCTTCAAACTTTTTAACACCATTAACCTTTTTTTCGGCAATTTTTTCATCGAATTTTACCTTATTTAATCACTAAAACAGTTATGAAAAATTTAAATCAATGAAAAGTTATCGTACATCCATCATTTATAAGGGTTATTGTTCAGATATATATATATATATATATATATATATATATATATATATATATATATATATATATATATATATATATATATATATATATATATATATATATATATATATATATATATTACTATATAATTATATTTTATGATTGAATACTTTTATTAATTTAATTAAAACGATTTTAATGCATAAATAAATCAGGTTTAATAAATTTATTATTCACAGATTAAATTCTATTTTAAAAATTATAAAATATATAATTTTTTTCATTTATCTCAAACAAAGCTGCTTTGTGATTATTGAGTTTTATTTTAAAAGTAATAATTAATTTCAATACTAATTACCAATCTACGTTATCTCATTTAAATTAATTTAAATATATTTTTATACATAGTTTCATTATGACGTCACCGCGCGTCCATTGCGTAGAGCGACATCTAGTGGCAGAAAAAGGCGTTCGGTTGCCTTGCTCTTTATTTTTAAAATAACTTACCCATCACACTATTAAAAATAAAATATCAATAAGTATTGCAAATTGATTTGGGTTTAAATAGACAACGATAAGACGATTATCGAAAAAAATTCTAAAGAACAATTTTATATATATATATATATATATATATATATATATATATATATATATATATATATATATATATATATATATATATATATATATATATATATATATATATATATATATATATATATATATATATATATATATATTCTTTTATCTCTGCTCATGAGGATTCGAACCAGGGCCTCTGAGATGAAATATCATTGTGCTAACCACTACACCACCGATGGTTCAAAAGGAAATCAACCGGAACTAGGTGATTCGTCAGTAGCAGTTCCGGTTGATTTCCTTTTGAACCATCGGTAGTGTA
>SEYY01001183.1:162500-177500 GCA_009176605.1 Armadillidium nasatum
TATATATATATATATATATTATATATATATATATTACTTTTTAATAAGCCTAGATTATTTACATTGGGTGAGTTAGGGAGTGTGCGAGTAGCAAGTTGCCTACCATAAGGCTGTGTGCAAACTCGGTCAGTGTAATATACCTCAGTGTTTAAACTATCAAACTTGCTATTCTCTGCTCAAAAGTTGAGAACTCTTCTGATTAACAATGTATTCGCTGACTTGTAAAATCTCCCAGTGTTTTTTTTTTTTTTTTTTTTTACAGAACGCCACCGCTCACGGGCAGAGCCCTTTTCAAGGAGGGGGCACACACACATGCACAAAGCTCATTCAAACACACACACACACCTAACGCACAGCCCTCAGGTGGGCGCAGACGGAAGCCTTGAAGAGTGGAAGGTTAAATACAGAAGGAAAAATAGATGAAGGTAGAGAGTTCCACAGAATAGAGGTGGCTGGAAAGAAAGAGGTACCACAACGGGCTAGCCTGGGATTTTCTACGTCCACACAAAATTGGTGCGAAAGCAGGGCACCCCTTGTGCAACGAGGACGACGCAATGGTGGAGGAATTCGAGAGGCTAATTCCCTCGAGCACCTGCCATTGTAGTACCTGTAGAAAAGAGATAGCGCGCCAACGTCACGTCGCAGAGACAGAGGGTCAAGTGAGTTTGAAAGTAGGGGACAGTTAATTAATCTTTTAGCTTTTGACTCAACCCTATATCCAGAAGAGGAGGAGCCGGAGCCCCCCCAAATGTGAGAACAGTATTCCATACAAGGGCGAATAAGACCCTTATATATTTGGAGTAACTGTTCAGAAGAAAAAAATTCTCGCAATCTGAACAGAACTCCCAGCTTCTTAGAGGCCGCTTTAGCAACCATTGTGATATGAGGTTTCCAAGATAGTTTGTTGTTTATGTTTAGACCAAGAATGTTAATGTTATTTACAGGTGAGACGGGAGAGCCATCGAAGAGGATAGGAAAGTTAGGAGGTGTTTTTGAGAGGGAGATGTGAAGAAGTTGAGTTTTTAAAGAGTTGAATTTCACAAGGTTGCTATGACGACCCCACCGGGAAATCCCATCCAGATCGGCAAGAATAGAATTGGAAAGTTGAAGACGAGAAGCAACTCTAGAAGCAAAAGAGGGAGCAGATTTGAAATGAGTAGAAGAATGCAGAGTTGAATCATCAGCATAAGAGTGAACAGAGTTAGAAGTGCAGTGGAGAAGATCGTTAATGAAAAGTAAGAATAAGGTTGGAGATAAAACAGAACCCTGAGGAACACCACAGTTGACAGAAAAGGAGGAAGAGGTCGCTCCATCTACAACTGCCGAAATGGAACGATCTGAGAGAAAACTAGACAATAGTAAGCAAAGAGAAGGAGGAAACCCAAAATCTCCCAGTGTAATAATCGAAGCTTTGTTCACTCTTTCCCAAGCTTACCAAGTGGGCATACACTCAAAATATATGCGCTGGAAGAGGACATAGTGTAACTAGTGGGAGTCAGGGGTAGGTCCGGGGTCCCCTTTAGATAGCCTTTGAACCACCTCCCCCACCCTTCAGGCATTTTAGTATATAAAATTGAATTTCAAAATCCAAAAATTTCGTGTATATATATATATATATATATATATATATATATATATATATATATATATATATATATATATATATATATATATATATATATATATATATATATATATATATATATATATTATATTATATATATATATTCGACTACTACCTTATTCGCTCACAAGCCAGCTTGTAAAATTCGCCACTTGCTGGTTTGTAAACTCTTCCAGTGTAATCGAGGCTTAAAGGAGAAATATATGTGAGGCGTACTCCATGCAAGAGCGAACAACAACCCTATAAAGAGCTAACAGCTGGAGTGGAATGAAGAAACTATGAAGGCGCCTCAGAAGACCCAACCTCTTAGAAGCATGTTAAGGAAGAGAAGTAATGTGATCCTTCCAAGAAAGAAACAAAGAATTTTAAGCACCTTCGAAGGTTTGAGTCGTTTTCCAAGATTTCATACTTATGTGGATAAATATGTCGATAGAATGATGGAGTAACCAAGATTTTTAAGCATTGAAAATAACCATATTTTTTTCTCCCACAAATGGAAACGCAAGAAAAATCTGACGATACCTGCTCCAGATTTACGTTATTTAATTCCTATTGGATGAGAAGTCTTTCAAAACGAAAGAAGAGAGGAAGAATGGATTCATCTGCATAGGAATGGATAAGTGATGAAGCAATGAAGAAAAGGTTATTGATAAAAAGTAGAAAAACAGTTGGGAATAGAAGACATACCTGAACAGCACCACTTATAAAAAGACTTAAATGATGAAGGGTGGTCGTCTACAGAAGCTTCTATTGAACAATCGGAAAGAAAATCAGAGAGGATAGATTTCGAAAGAAGGAAATTTTGAAATCAAAACTTTGTGCCTGACTCTCCCGAAGGCTTTTCACATGTCAAGTGCCGCAGCAAAAGATTGATAGAGAGACCACGAGTCAGATAGATGAGAAGGAAGAACACCAATACCTGCGTTTGAGATTGTTAGAAGAATTCAGATGTCTCTATATCTTCCAAGAAAGGATAGATTAGAATGCTTTAAAAAAAACAGAGGTTAAAGAAATAGGGCGATAGATGGAGGTTTGAGAGGGTCTCCTTTTTCGGCATAAGTTGAAAAGCTGAATGAACTCACGTTTCCAGCAGGAAAGGAAGGTTGAAATAAAAAAAAAATGACAAACACCATTATTCACTAATGCTGGGTGCAAACTCAGAAGCACAAATTTTGAGAACAATAGAAGTTATACCATTTGGGTTATATGCCAAAGACGTGTATGAGATTCAGAGATCTGACATCCATAAAGTGTTGAAACAAATTATGATATTGATTTTTTATATATGCAGAATAGAGAGAGAGATAGAGTGTTCTTCGTATTTTAATGCTGGTTTTGAGATCGAATAGTCTTCGGATGAAGATTATAATTTTAAGAACTTCATTAGTTTCATTTTTTTCCAAAAGGAGCATCACATCCCCTTGAAAGATCCCTTTTATCCTCTATTGTAAAGACTTTGACAACTAAGGACTGAAGAGGTGGATTTAGAGATCGATCTACCATGAATTATGTAAAGAAGAAACTTTAATATTTCTCTTCAGAGTCACTAACCCTCAAGACTTTGGGATTTGTTCCTCTCTATGAATAATTTACACCAACGCCATCTGCAAAAATATATATTAAAAAATAATACACTTGAATAAGTAAAATTTTATTATTATTAAATTCACTTTCCTTTACTTATATAAATAGGAATTTATAGATACATTTTCTTTATAAATGTGGGTCTCTCTCTCTCTCTCTCTCTCTCTCTCTCTCTCTCTCTCTCTCTCTCTCTCTCTCTCTCTCTCTCTCTCTCTCTCTCTCTCTCTCTCTCTCTCTCTCTCTCTCTCTCTCTCTCTCTCTCTCTCTCTCTCTCTCTCTCTCTCTCTCTCTCTCTCTCTCTCTCTCTCTCTATATATATATATCTATATATATATATATATATAATATATATATATATATATATATATATATATATATATATATATATATATATATATATATATATATATATATAACACAAAATATTTAAAAGAAAATATATTACTGTTTTACTTCAAAATACAGAAGCCTTTTTCGATCTAAGTAATATTCAAATTGACACGCCTACGCTTCCACCCCCTCCCCACCTGCACCACAACCCCCACCTCTCCTCCAGCACACACCTACACTCAGATTAATATAAAGCGGGTTCAACTTGTGCAACTTTTGATATAAATTATTATTATACATTATAATACTCAAACATTTAAGTATAGTGCTTAAAATTGCAAACTAAATTAAATATATAATATATATATATATATATATATATATATATATATATATATATATATATATATATATATATATATATATATATATATATATATATATATATATATATATATATATATATACCAGAGGTGGGCAAGAGCGCAAGATAAGCTCAAGGTTAATGACTAGTGCTCTTGCGTTTGCTCAAACTTTTGAGAAAATATCGCTCTTGCACTTACGCTTCACCACTTTTTAAAGAGCGCAAAAGCGCAACTTGAGCTCAAGATTTTGTAACGTTTTCAAGAAAAAGCAAGAAAACGAGTATAAAACATGATCAACAATATTTGCTAAGTTCTGTGACGTCATGGTAGAAATATATGTTGAATAATGATTAATGAATATGTTCTAAAAATTAGGACTGGCAATTTTATATGTTTAGTTGTAAACAAACGCAATCGGAGTGTTTTGAACAGTTTTCTTTAGCTTATTTTATTAAAGGTAACTATTATTATTCATTTGATAAATGCATTTTTATATTTACAACTTACGAGTATTATAATATGTAAAAAGTGAGAGTACATGTGAAGTGCAAATAAAATTAAAAACAAAAGTGTAATATGAGAAATAATAGCAAGTGAATCAGTTTTGAGGTGAACATAGCTTAGAGGCTATTGGAATGCAGGGTAGCGGAGGTACTAAATGATCGTTTTGAGTTTGAGTTTTGACTAAGGACTCTGCTATTTCTAAGGGTGTTTTAAATAGTATGGTAATAATTCTAAATATGGCTACCTTCCTATTGCGATTAGAGGAGTTGTCAATTAAGGATTTAATGCTCTTTTATCTTTTGTAAAAAAAAAAAAAAATAAATAAGTAAATAAAAAAAAAATAAATGAAAGAAAAAAAAATAAAAATAGTATATGAAAATTTGGATTAAAATTATTTTAATTTAAAGTGCAAGTCGTCCATATTAATGAATAAATAATAAGTTGTCTTTATTTACCTCCGCTACTCAAAATATTTTATATATATATATATATATATATATATATATATATATATATATATATATATATATATATATATATATATATATATATATATATATATATATATATATATATATATATATATATCTGAAAGCAGAATTTAATTTATAAATTTCCAATTAGGAGACGTCATAACTTTTTTCACGGTCATTTCGGAGATTTTACGTTTTTATTTTTTGCAGCTCATTTTAAACGTTTATTTTATTTCATGAAAATAATGATAACCTAAACAATTATTATTATTATTATTATTATTATTATTATTATTATTGTTGTTGTTGTTGTTGTTGTTGTTAAATTATTATTCTTAAACTGACAAATGTTATAAATATTTATAAATATGAAATTAGGAGACTATAACATTTTTCAGGGTTTCTTTCCCTATATATATATATATATATATATATATATATATATATATATATATATATATATATATATATATATATATATATATATATATATATATATATATATATATATATATATATATATATATATATATATATATATATATATGTATATGAAAATAAGTTTACTGAATATGGCAAGAATTTTATCTAAAAGGCAAACGTTTTCGGAACCATCTGAGTAGGAGAGCACCTATTTAATATAAGTTCGGAACCACCCTTCATTTTTATCCCTCCTGAAGTGATAGCTACGCCCTTCGATAAATTCAATGAAGAAACAATAATATTTTGAAGAGAGCGGCTGAAGTGTATTTCCTTACGGAGTTTAAATGTATAAGGGATCCAATCTATTTTATTTAAATTCCTTAAATAGGATTCAATACCTTTTAGATCAAGAAAAATATATTCGAGTAAAAATTCATTGTCTTTTATTATCTTATAAATGAATGCCGAAATTGAATACATATTTAATACACAAATGAACAAAACACACACACACACACACACATATATATATATATATATATATAATATATATATATATTATATATATATATATATATATATATATATATATATATATATATATATATATATATATATATATATATATATATATATTCACCCCTGGTGGGCAAAAAGCCAGAGGCCTACTAACATTTCCACCAGGGATTTGGAGAAAATTGGAAACCTGGACAAATTAAAGACCGACATGTCCTGATACACGGAGTTTGAAGGTGAGTAAGTCATAGAAAGTTGGAAAATAGATGAAGGGAGTGTGTTCCAGACTTTACCAGTAGAGTACATGTAAGATTGAGCATAACTGTTAAGTCTGGGGTCAGAGAGTTGGAAAGAGAAAAGATGAGACCGGGTAGAAAGACGTGTGGCACGAACTCTTCTCAGTGGAGGAGGTATGCCACGAGAGAGTTCTGAAGAGCAGTCTCCTTGTAATAGCGATAGTATAGAGACACTGATGCAATAATTCGACGGTCAGAAATTGACTGGAGAGAATTATTGAGAGCAGGAGAGTTGGTAAGGCGAAAATCCCTAGACTCCGCCTTTTCAAACAGAGCTGTATGAGTGGAACCACCCCAGATGTGTGATGCATACTCCATACAGGGGTGAACAATACACATTTGAAAGAGCAAGCAACATATATATATATATATATATATATATATATATATATATATATATATATATATATATATATATATATATATATATATATATATATATATATATAATTTTTAAATTTTAATTGTGAATTTTAAAAAGAATATGCATAGACTTTTGAGGGATAGTGGAGAAAAAGATTTTCTAATCTCTTTGTAAAGAGATTAGAAAATTTATTTATTGAATGGTAGAGGAGGAAGGCGTAGGATGTAGTTTACACATGGGGACATTTGGAGTCTTAAATTGCTCTGGAGCGCTCTTTTACATCAGTCCACAATAGTTTATCCCCTTTGCGATCCATTGAAAAAAATAAACATAAAAATTGAAGGGGAATAGCATCCAAGCATTGATCCTCATTTGCACTTCCTTCAATCATTTTTTGAAAGTTAAATGTATGTAAATATTTTCCCTTATCCACTAATTCCTTCATCACCTGAGAGTTGGCAACCTTCAATGGTGGAGTTGGAATCGTTTCAAAATTGCTGTGTGCTCTAATGCGTAGTATATTTCCCTATTAATTTCTAATAACGTTCATCTCTCTACCAATTTCCTCTCTGTTAGTCACTACTTCTTCCAGATTTTGCCTTCTGTTCTGTATGGTTAAACTTTTTAACAGTACTCAGGTGTTTGAAATCAAATGTTGAGACCCTTCTCTGCTCCCCTTGCTGTCTCTATTCACAATTTTCATTTAAACATTTTGTGTGTGTGCGAAACGAAGTAGACCTCGCATTACTGAATTGTTATTTTTTTTAATTGTCTTCTTCGAAGCGTCGATGGTTTTTTTCCATTTTACTGTTAAATTTATATTAACCTTTTGCCTTTTGCTGATAAAGTTATTTCTTCTGCTATCTCCTTCGACCACAATCTTTCCTACGTACTCTGTTCAGTCTCTTAAAGCCTTTTTCTTAATTGCTGCTTTGGCGAGGGATTATATTTTGCGGTTTGGTAAAGTATGTTGAACTGACTTTCTATTAGAATGATTAGGCTGGAGGGATCACTTTGAGTGTGCAGAGCACATTACCGTGGTGATTTCTCTGTAGCAAGGATTCGCACATTCAATTCTCTTTCCTTTAAGATAAAACTCAAACACTTTGATTTATCTCTACTAGTCCTAGTGTTATTCCTTACAAAGACAACAGTTTTTAGGAGTCGGAGTCGTCTTCAAATACCAAAATCTTTCACGATACAAAATCGTGCAAAATATATTTTATCCACAATACTAGAAATTCCTTTTTCCTTATTTTGATTCTTCTTTCACTCTTTCTATTATTTTGCAAAAAATATTAACGGTATTTTTTTTTTTTTTTTCTGGTCTCTCTTTTACTCATCTTACTCCTAAATGTTCTACAGCTTAATTCTCCTCTCATAACTTTGTATCTCCTCCATTCTACTTCTAACACATTTAAAACTATTTGTTGTAATTACTTCCAAAAATTCAATGTCTGCAATTTCTAAACAAACCTAATATTAAGAAGGCATACATTCATGATAGAATTCTTGCAATAGTTTCCAGAATAAGTGCTTTTAAGGTTGCACTCTAAATTGGTAAACCATTTTGTCACTCCGCCTATTAACCTTCAACTATCATCCTGCTGAACGAATCTCTATTTTTTCCAAAAATTTTGATTTCACTTTTAAAAACAAGGAAGATTGGGAAACGGTTAAAAATTATTCAGATTTTATCTAAGACCACCAAAATAGTTTCTTATAATAAAAATAATATAGACCGAAACAACTATTATATACGAAAAAACATTTAACGTGCATATAAGAGCGAACGTATCCAGGTTCTTGTATTTGTACCTACGTATGTGTGTGTGTGTGTGTGTGTGTGTTACGGTTTCCAATAATGCTTATTGCAGGTGAGCTCATTTTTATCCGGATAGAAGAGGACAAATTGTTGGGAGGGCGTGTCCGCTTCGTCCTTCCAAATCCTTTTCAATAAAAGCCTTATCAATGGATCTTCACTTACTCTTTTAAATATACTTTTATTTAATCTTTTTTAGTCACTAAAACTCCCCCCCCCCTCTCTCTCTCTCTCTCATATATATATATATATATATATATATATATATATATATATATATATATATATATATATATATATATATATATATATATATATATATATATATATATATATATATAATATATATATATATATATTATGGGATGTTTAATCATCATTGTCATTGGCAAAATCGATTTTTTTTTTTTTTTTTTTTTTTTTTTTTTTTTTTTTTTTTTTTTTTTTTTTTTTTTTGCAAAAGTTATCGTTATCGTCAATTTTCTGCCGATTATTTTGACGATTAATTTACATATATTGGCTTATAAATATCTCTCTGCTCCACCTTCTTCTATTGAAATTGAAAGGCTGTTTCGGGATTAGGGGCCAAATATACGCACTAAGACGAAATCGAATTACCCCTGCAGAAACTGGAGAAAAGATTGTTTATGCATAACAATTTAAGAGTTCTAAATTTAATTAAAGTACTAGAATTTTGCATGTCTGTTCTTGTTCTCACATTATTAAAATTTTTAAAACTTTTTTTTGTTCTGAAGATACTTTTACACATAAATGTATAACTAAAAATCCAATAGTTGTCATCCGATTTTCATTTGTTTTTAAATTACGGGGAATAAACCGAATCGTCGACAGGACAATTTGAAAATGAAGTTAATGCGGAACTATACCCAAATCGTCGAAAGGTTGATCCAATTTTTTTTTTTTTTTTTACATACACCAAATAGTCGAGACATTCAAACTGAAGAGAAAAATGATAGACGGATTTTTTCAAAATTGTCGATCATTTAACCTGTCGACGATTTGAGTCTAGGTTTGGTTAACACAAGTTTATTTGAAAAGTGCTTTTGTTTTACAATAAATTTTCAAAGATACCACCATGGACCTCTTTATACTTCCTGGCTCGTTTGCGAATAGCATTTGTTTCTCTCCTAACTTCTTCTCGTTTTTCTTTCATGTGAGTTGTAGCATTCAAAATATGGCGAATTAGTGCATCTCGATTGTCTACCTTTCTTTTCTATACTTCGCTTTTCAATCTAGCGCATACACAAAAATCCAGTGGTGTGAAGTTTGGAGACCTTGGTGGCCAACCAAAAGGGCCACCTCGACTAATCTGTTATTCTGGAATAGTTCAATTCAAATATTGTGTGACCTGACGAGCAAAATGCGGAGGAGCTCCATTTTTGTGATAGTTCATAGCATTTCTTATATTTATAAGGAACTACTTCTAATAGACCTCGTAACTCATTTTTCAAAAATTCAAAAAAAGGTTATCCTGTTAGGTGATTCTCAATAATGAAAAAACAAGTTAAATGACTATCTACAATCTCACACCACACGTTAACTGAAAAACGATGCTCAAAATTTGTTTCGACTATTTTACGGATATTTTCGTCAGGCCATCGATCACAAATTTTTTTTTTTTTTGACGTCGTTACGAGTGAATATTGTTTCATCAGTAAAAATTATGCATCGAACCCAAAAACGATTAGCGATTATCCTGCGACAAAGTCTGCTGTTTGTAGGTGATATGGATATGAGCTCTGTTCGTGCATTATGCGGATGACTCTTGTTTCATGAATTTGAATGGCAATTTTTCGTGAGGTGGTCTCATGGCTCTGTTTCATTAAATTCAGAATGCCTTCTACTTCATTTACATCTTGTCTATGTCACGTTCAGATGTGACGTGCGCACTGAAAAGTCTACCTGTCTCATGCAATGTGTTGAAAGCTTTGATAAATACGTTTTTATCCGGAGTTCGACGATGTGGAAACCGTTGACAATACCCTTCAACCCAGCTGTAGCATTCCCGTTTACAAAGAACGTTAATAAACCAAGCATATTCGCATATTCCAGAGTTGAAAAGATGTGTTGCGGTATTGTTTATCACTTTTTTCACGGTTGTCACGCAAAATAATTTACATCTGACAGGTAATTAGCTGAAAATTAATAATATTGTATGTTATATACTATATGCAAGTCTACTTGATTGGTTGTTTGAACTTTAACCTTTTGAACTCTGTAATTCGAAAACAAATGAAAATCGGATTGCATTTGTTTTTTTTTTAGTTATACATTTATGTGTAGAATACACTCCTGGAGTTTGGTACGTTCCTCCCAACTCATCCTGTATTTTAAAATTACGTGAATATACACATTTGAATAATGAAAAAAAGCAATCTAATTCTTCCTTAGCATAAAATTGCAAAATTTATTAAAATTATAAAAATCTTTAAAATATGCTTTTTCAGTTTCATTGTCATCGTCAAAAAAAAAAAAAAAAATTAAAAAAAAAAAAAAAAAAAAAAAAAAAATAAAAATATATATAATATATATATATATATATATATATATATATATATATATATATATATAATATATATATATATATATCATCCGGTGGGCAATTTCCACTAAAGTTAGGAAAATACCTGAATCACTGTCAAATTAAATTAAAGGTCGACATGCCTCGATAAATTGAGTTTGAAGGTGTGCAAGTCAAAGGAAATTGGAAAAAAGATAAAGGAAGTGTGTTTCAGAATTTGCCAATAAAGTGCAGCATATGTTGGATTGAAAATAGCGTTTAAATATGGGATCAGAGATTTGGACAGAGAAAGGATAAGACTGTGTAGTAAGTCATGTCGAACTAGCCCATCTCAATAGAGAAGGCTTTCGACTATGGACCGACAGGAACCACGGCCACCGCCCAATCCAGGCTAAGAATCCGGAAAAACCGGGATTTACCTGCAGGGGCTAATTACAAATTATGCTTATTAATGGAGGATTTAATCAAACAAAATATAAGAAAAATAAGATTTTAATTCCATTATTCCTTCGTTATATATTTTGTGTGGCAAAATGAATGAAACATAAAAGAGGAAAAAAACAATTCATTCACTTAAATCACTATTCCCTATCACAATCTTCTTGAACATTTACATCAAAAATTTTAGAATTTGTTGGGGGGGGGGAGGGTGGAGTGAAATGTTCAGGAAGTCAAAAATTCTATTTTAAAAACATATTTTGGCAATAGTTTGATTCTCTCTTTTTGAATTGATTTCTCTACTTTGAATTCTCTTTGTTGGTGGGTACAAATATACTCTTGCTAGTGTGGGGAGATCATTCTTATTTGCCTTCCAGAAGGCAATAGAGTCAATGTTGATGTTAATTTTTTCATATTCATATATTTTTTACCTAAATAAACCTGTTGAATCACTATTGTGAATCAAAAATGTTTTATTTCAAATTTTTTTTATAGTTTTTTTCAAACTTTTATTTTGAAAATCTGTAATTTTCTGATTTTTTTTCTCTTCTGAAAAAATGCATATATTCATTAATTTAAGGGAATGTTGACTATTCTACTCCTTTATAATGAAATTAATATCAATTAAAATTATATCTAATTTTCTTAACCTAAAATTTCAGTGTTTTTGATCTCTCCATAAATTTTAGGCAACCCCGGTCCCGGTCCTGGCAAAATTCCAACCCCGATCGGTCCCTACATGCAATTGAAGAGTTCAGAAGAGCAATGTCCGTTTTAAGAACTATGGAATAGAGAGAGTGATGCAACAATTTAGTGGGCAGGAAGAAAGTAGAGAAAGTTAGTGAGAGCAAAGTTGATAAGACGAAAAGTCCTAGACTTCACCTTTTCAAGGAGATTGTGTGAGCTGAACCACTCCACCTACCATACAAATGTGAAAAATACTCCTGTAAAGAGTAAAAAACCGGTATGGTGTGGAGGAATTCGAAGTCTACATAAAACATAATCTCTAAGAAGTTTGTTTAGAAAGAGAAATAATGTGAACTTTCCAAGAAAGAACACGAGTAAAACACAAAGAATATTAAGGGCAGTTTGAGTTGTGTTTGCGAAGATGATCATGTATTCTCTGCCCCAATTAGAAATTTGAGAAAGATCAGAGGTTAAGTGCTCCAAAGCCACCCTCTTAGCATTGAATTGCTATTGGGTTGATTGTCTTTAAAAATGAAAGGGAAAATGAAGGGTTGAGTCGTTTTTATAGGAGCGGATAGATGACGAAGCAATAGAGAAAGAAAGTCATTAATGAAAAGTAGTAACTTAGTTGGGTATAGAACAGATCCCTGCATGAAGAACACTACAATTAAATAGATTCTAATTATGAACGTTGTTTATCTACAACAGCTTCTGCAGATCGGCCGGAAAGGAAATAAGAGCGAATTAAGTATAAATACGGAAAGTGGGAAGTTTGGAAATGAAAGCTTTCTGTCAGACCCTGTCTAAAGTGTCAAATGTAAAATCATTTTATATATAGGCGAAACTGATGACTTCTAAAGAAGAATGTACCAACATAAGTATAATTTAAGGACAGATGACCGTTTTTCCGCTTTGTGTGCATATAGAAGGCAACAGCAACATACCATTAATGTGTCCGGTGGTAAGATGATCGCGAACATATCCAATACTTTTACTAAAAAAATATATGAATCCACATTAATTGCGAATACTTTTGAAAATAATCTTAACATTAATAAAAATACGCTTCCATTAGATATAATTACAAACAATTATATGAAGAATAGCAATTGTTTCAAAATTATTATATCAAAATTAAAAATAGGACACAAAACGTAATTTTTTTTTGAGTGGGAGGTAGATGGGGGTGGGGCCGCCCCCACCCCCCATCTACAGTCTTGGACGACGAGAAATTGGTTGGAGAGCTTCTAGTCTTCTGTTTACTCATTTTTATTTTAACACTAGAAGAAGGTTGTTCGGATGTAGCCACGAAAGGTAGTGACTTTTTATTTTTTTATTATTTTAATAGCTTTTTAATAGTTGAATTTTTAACTTTTTAACTGTAGGAATTTTTTAACTACATTACAAAACTGCGATGATAGCATTGTATATATATATATATATATATATATATATATAATATATATATATATATATATATATATATATATATATATATATATATATATATATATATATATATATATATATATATATATATATATATATATATATATATAATATATATAATATAATATTAGTTTTGTATCTTATGCTATCATAAAAACCCAAACTATTTCGATTTACAAAGTCAGAAGATGCTAAATTTTACATTTTTAAATCGACAAGGAAGCAAAGTTCCATATTTTTAAGTAAAACTTTTCTTCAACATTTCGTTAAAAGACGCCATCTTGAATTCTGATAAACGAAACTTAAAATTTGATTGAAGGCTTAGGCTTGGATTTGTCTAGGCTAAGCCTCTGATTTGTCTAGGCTTAGCCTAAGTTTCACAATGACTTTCCATAAGAGCATACGCGATATTTTTTTTTTTTAAAAGTGTAGTATCTATTATTATTATTATTATTATTATTATTATTATTATTATTATTATTGTTTGCTCATGTTTGTTTTTTAGAAAGAGTGAAAATAAAGGCATAAAAATAGAGAGATTATTGATTAGGTTTGTACCGATGGCAATTCTGATTCAGGCATCTAAATTCTGCAATAGCATCGGCAATAATTTTTATAAATTGAATTAAAAAACATCATAGAATTCTGGAAGGTATATTATATATATATATATATATATATATATATATATATATATATATATATATATATATATATATATATATATATATATATATATATATATATATATATATATATATATATATATATATATATATATATATATATATATATATATATATATATATATATTATGCTTTATAAGTAGAGTTCTCTATTTACATTTAATTTTAAGAATTCGTATAACTCAAACTTTATATCCAGTTTTATTTCACGTTTATTTATTTATTTATTTTATTATTATTTTATTATTTATTTAGAGAAACTCAGAAGCGTAAATTTTCATTTCATTTCTTGCGAAATAAAAGTTTAGCATAAATTTATTCATTTATTTTTATTTTTTTTTATTTGTATTATGCTTGAATTTCTTTAATGCTTTTACTTTTGTTCTTGTTTCTTTTAAATTCTTTTAAATACATTTTTTGACTTTCGGTTTTCTAAAGATTAAATTAGACTGAAACACTTCTGAAGAGTTATTTGGTTTGTGTTATGAATTTTCTCTTTTGGACTGGAGTTGCATTTATAACTGATTACTGTATTACAGATAGTATCAATTAAATTTGGTTTATTAGAAATACTACAAATTAAATTTGGTTGTATTAGAGATACAACCAATTAAACTTGGTTGTATTAGAGATACTGCCAATTAAATTTGGTTGTATTAGAGATACTACCAATTAAATTTAGTTGTATTAGAGATACTACCAAGTAAATTTGGTTGTATTAGAGATACTACCAAATAAATTTGGTTGTATTAGAGATACTACCGATTAAATTTGGTTGTATTAGAGATACTACCAATAAAATTTGGTTGTTTAGATATCGTATCAATTAAATTTGGTAGTTTTAGAGATCGCATCAATTAAATTTGGTTGTTTTAGAGATCACATCAACTAAATTTG
>SEYY01001183.1:182500-192500 GCA_009176605.1 Armadillidium nasatum
GACTAATTCGACGCAGTCAAGACAATTGAAGAATAGTTCTTCGAATGGTTATAGAGGCTGGGAATCCATTTATAACAAGTTTTTCTCTCTTCCCACGTACGGTTGCAGGATTATGAGTAATTTCTGCAGCCGACACCACCCTGCATCATGCGGGATATGGTGTAGAAGTATATATATATATATATATATATATATATATATATATATATATATATATATATATATATATATATATATATATATATATATATATATATATATATATATATATATATATATATATATATATATATACCAGGTTTTCTCACTAAAAATGTTTTTAGAGAATGGATCTCTTTAAATTACAACAATCTCTTCTGGCCAAATAAACTAACTGTAATGTTCATAAGGAAATTTTATTCGTCAAGTTGCCATTTTTGGGGAGAAATGAGTTAACAAATTGAACGAAAAATTAATGGAATATTAAAAATTATTTGCCTCCATCTTAATTTTAAGTTTTTAATAATAATAATAATGTTAATAATAATAATAATAATAATAATAATAATAATAATAATAATAATAAAATTGACAAGTCTTTTAAGTCTAAGGAAAGACTTCCTACACGTTTTTGCTTTTATAATTCTTGTGTCGGTGATTTTACCTATATTTGGGAGGCTTTTCGATGTCTTTCAACCTTCATCATTGCTGAGCAAAAAGGTGTTTCCTTCAGAACTTTGGACCAGTTGCATCGTTCTCCATATTCACTTATTAACACATTCTGTTCAATTAAATTCCCCAAAACAAGATTCATTTTTTAAAATTTTGGATTTTGATCATGAGCCGCACCTCCATTTGCTGCAATCTTTATATTTGGCACCACAAACCTAAATTAAATGAAAATTTGCATTCAGATAATATTATAATTTTGAAGTGAGAATTCGTTCGACATGTGATAGAACTTTTCTTTATACGATTTATTTTTATTTATTTATTGTTTATTTATTTTATACAGTAATTTTTATATTTATTTTATTATTATTATTTTGTTATTTTAGTCATTGTTATTTTTGTTCATTTAACTGTTGACCTTGAGAATGGATTGAAAGAATACTTATCCTAAACTATTTGGCAATTGATTTATTAACAGAAATGTTTAAGTTTGTCCAAATTACATATTTTATCCTAATTACATATTTTCAACAACAAAATAATTGTCTCTAACTTACTAGTAAACTGTTAGTATTAATTTGAACCATTTAACTTTCTCTGAACTATTTGAAAAGGCTGTAAAAAAAAAAAAGTCTTGCTATATCTAAGAAGGAATTTTTTTTTACGTAAATGTTTAATTACTGCTGATCATTTCAATCATTCTGTAGTTACGAACATCTCTTCATTCCAGTTTTGAATGTAATGAACGAGGTGGGAAAGTACGACATAATACAATGCGTAGTAGATGTGAAGCAGAGATTGATTTCATGTGCAAGTTTAGTTACAAAGAAAAGAAGAAAAAATAAAAATATGATAACGGATAAATAATTGGATAATGGTTCATATTTGTATGTTTTGTTGTCAATTCCGTAAATGGGGTAAGAATTTGTCCAACAATTTCCACCTTTATTTTTTAATCGATTCTCATATTTTTGTAAAAAGAAAACGTTTTACTCACATTAGTCTCTTTTATCGTTTTTCATTTTAATATTAATCAGTTTTATTATTTATTCAAGTTTTTTTTATAATAAAAATATGCTAAATTCAATAGGTATTCTCAATATATATATATATATATATATATATATATATATATATATATATATATATATATATATATATATATATATATATATATATATATATATATATATATATATATATATATATATATATATATCAAGAATAAAATGAATGGGTATATTCTATAGATTCTTCAAAAACAAAGATAAAAACTACCCCTTTCATAATGAAAATGCTTATGTATTCCTTTTAAAGGAATCGCACGAAAAAATGAAAATTCTACTGACAATGATGGAGAATGATTGTTTGCTTGGCATATTTCGGAAAAGTAAATATTATAGCTTTTGTACTAGGACATCTGTTTGCATGTACAAAGTTGTTGTTTTTTTTTTTTTTTTTTTTTTTTTTGTATATGTGAATGAGAGTGTAGTTAGGAAAAGTCGCAAATTTAATGAAAAGTTATTCCCAGAGAGAAAAACCTGAGCTAGTAAGCCTTCTTCTTAAGGATTGATTACACTGGGCGAGTTTATAATCCAGCGAGTAGTGAATTTAATAGCAGCGACTAAACTAGCACAGTGTAATATACCCCAGCGAATTAACTAGTTAACTCGCTACTCGCTGCTCAAAAGTTGAGAACCCGGCTACTTTACAATCTACTCGCTGGCTTGTAAACTCGCTCACTTTCTCACAAGACTACCATGAGGTACAAACAATGAAAGCATAGAATAAACACTGTGAGTGAAGAGACCAAACTTGTAACTTAATGTGAAACAAGTTGTCTAAATGTTTGTACATATTTTTGTACACATTTTTCGTTTTAATATTTAAACTGGCTACTCGCTGGCTTGCAAACTAGCCCAGTGGAATCGAGCCTTTCAGCTAATAAAGTGTTCCTTTCGAAATTGCATAATAAACTAGTTTGACGAAGAACTCTATCAAAAGAGTAAGATGTATTCTCCTAAGGAGTAACTTTAGTAAAATCAAAGAGAGGATTATCGTTGCATCACAAATAAAGGAGTCTTTATGAAGGATCCAGAATCTTGAGAGACTGGAATGAGTTTGAGGCAAATGTATGAACTTCCTTCAAAATTGGTATGAAACTTTCTGAGAAACGATCGATCTGAAAACTACAAAGAAGCGTTAATGAACATCCTGAATACTAAATAGCCCTCGAATGTAATTTGTCTCGGAAAATCCAAATTTTTTTCCAATTTCTAATTATCTGAATAAAAGTGGGCGGGGCTTCATATAAAATAAAAATAAGTTAATTATAATATACGATTGATTTAAAGCTTTGAAACGCGGATAAAATGTCTTCTTTCCAGAGACACTTATTCCATTCACTTTAAACTTTCCTTTTATTTGTTCGAGTGTGTGTGTGTGTGTGTGTGTGTGTGTGTGTGTGTGTGTGCGAATACCAGATTTACTGATAATTATCTCATTAAACATACACATCCGCGAGGTTGTAAATTAGATTAATATCTGTGGATGCTTCGATAATAACTTTCATTTTATATTAGCATTCTCGGATATATATATATATATATATATATATATATATATATATATATATATATATATATATATATATATATATATATATATATATATATAATATATATATATATATATATATATATATATATATATATATATATATATATATATTCTAACAGTTTTAAATCTGAATATAAAAATCAAAACAAAATGTTTTATAATCTGTGTATTTATTTATTTATTTTATTATTTTTATTTTTTTATTTTTGGTAAGAACAGAAATCCCCTAAGGAAGTATTAAAATACCCCTAAAATGTTCTCTCTACCCTCCCTCTTTCCCTTTTCTCCCAAAGCAATATTTTATTCTTGAATATTCCCCCTCTCCCCTTTTACAAATTTTCTTCAGAAATCTTTTCAAAGTTGAAAAGGTTATTTTGAATTATTTTTAAACTTATCTCGCCTTAATCTTATAATAAAATAAATTATAATATATATATATATATATATATATATATATATATATATATATATATATATATATATATATATATATATATATATATATATATATATATATATATATATATATATATATATATATATATAATCTTTTATATCACCTCTAGTACGCAAAGGCCATAGTTGGGGAAAGTAAAGGCCAACATGTTCCAATACATGGTGTTTGAAGGTGTGTAAGTCAAAGGAAATTAGGAAATCCAGACTTAATCACTTGAGTACATGTAAGATTGCGCATAGCGGTTTAAGTCTTGGGTCAGAAAGGATGAGACTGCGTAGAACGGCGAGTAGCATAAATTCTTCTCAGTGGAGGAGGTATGCGACGGGAGAACTCAGAAGAGCAGTGTCCATTGTAATAGCGATAGTATAGAGAGAGTGACGCAATAATTCGACGGACAGAAAGGGACTGGAGAGAATTAGTGGGAGTGGAAGAGTTGATTAGAGGCAAAGCCCTACGCTCCACCTTTTCAAGGATAGCTGTATGAGTGGAACTATCTCATATGTGTGAAGCGTACTCCATAAAGGGGCAAAGAACACCCACATGAAGAGCAAACAGCTAGGACGGTGAGGAAAAATTACGAAGGCGCCTCAAAGTACCAAACCTCTTAAAAGCTTTATTTAGAAAGAGAAGTAACTTGATGTTTCCAAGAAAGATCACGAGAAAAAGAAACCCTGAGAATATTAATGACAGACGAAGGTTTGAGTCATGTGTTTTCGAAGAAGATTTCTTAGTTGTGTGGAAGATTGTGTCGAGTAGAAAGATGGAGGAACTGAGTTTTTGAGGCATTGAAAACGACTATGTTTTTTTTCTGCACCAACCTGAAATACGAGAAAGATCGAAGGTTAGTTGCTTCAAAGGCTACCCTCCTTGCGTCGATTAAGTGCTGTTGTGAGAGAAGTCTTTCAAAATGAAAGGTGGAGTTATCGACATAGGAGTGGATAAGTGATGGAAGTAATAGAGAGGTCATTAATGAAAAGTAGAAAAAATGTTGGAGATAGGACAGAACCTTCAAGAACACCACTATAAATAAATTTAAAGGATGAACGGTAGTCGTCTACAACAACTACTATAGAACGACGGGAAAGGAAATCAGAGAGAAGGATAGATTCCAAAAGAGGGAGGTTTGAGGATAAAAGTTTTTTGCCAGATTCTATCAAAGGTTTTCGAAATATCCTGCGCGACAACAAAAAATTTATCGAAACACTAAAGAGCGGCGGACCAAGGGTCAGAGAGAAGGAAAAGAATGCCACCAGTAGAGCCCTCCTTACGAAAGACATACTGGCGATCAGAGATAAGATTAGAAGATTTGAGATGTTTCCAAATCTTCCTGTTAAGGATAGATTAAAGAACTTAAGAAAGAACAGAGGTTAAGAAATGGAACTATAGTTGGAGGGTTGAGAAGATTCCCCCTTTTTTTGGCATAGGCTAAATGAGCGTACGTTTCCTGCAAGAAGGGAAGGTTGAAGTAGAAAGACAGAGACTAAATAATTTGCCAAGGCAGGATGTAAGCTCAGAAACACAAGTTTTGAGAACCACAGGTGGGATACCATCAGGACCGTACGCCTTATTAGTGTTAAGCTCAGAGAGAGCAGAAATGTCATCTTAAAATGAAATTACAATTTTTGGCAAAATTGGGTTAGAAAGGGTTGAAGAAGTTTTAATAGCTCTGGAATCGTCTGAGGTTGAATTAAAGGCAAACGTTTGAGTGAAGAATTCATCTTTAGTAGAAGACCAAACGGTAGTTGTGTCGTCAGAAGATACTAGGCGAGGGAAAGAGGAAGAGGCAAAGTTAGAGTTGGTATTTGTTGTAAAAGGCCAGAAAGGACGTAGGGAAGAGGAACCAGAAAGATTATTGCATTTTCTACGGAGTAAAGAGTTTTTGGTGTTATGGAGATTAGATTTTGCACGATTTCGAAATGAAATATAAATTGCGTGAGTTTCTCGGGTTTGAAGACGACTGTAATCTCTAAAGGCAGCATCTCCGAGGCGATTAGCACAAGAACAAGCAGAGTTTGTTAGGTTTAGTAGAAGGGAAAAGAATTTGGAAAGTACGCCTACATGCCAGAGAGAATCACCTCGGTTGGTAATCATTTCATGGAAAATCAGAGAATTGCAACCGCAAGTCTTACAAGTTTGCGGCACCTAAGTGCCAGAAACACACACACACGCACACACACACACACACACACATATATATATATATATATATATATATATATATATATATATATATATATATATATATATATATATATATATATATATATATATTGTGTATGTGTGTGTGGTTAATGTTTGAGAAGTAACTTTTAGATGCTAATTGATCAAATGTTTCTATTTTATTTACGACTGAATCAGACGTCAAAATAATACGTGTACCTCATTTTTTAATAATATTTATATTTTTTATACCTTTGCATTATTTCATTAATCTAATTTTGAATTGCCAAAGCCTCATATATCACTGTCTAAGTTAATGCATTGCTTAGTGAATTTTAAATAGGTTAACAAAATTTTCAGACTCTTGTGTCACTATGTGTGGTCACCAAATTTGCGTTGCGCAAAGATTTGGGTCTAATAATTATATAATCTAACAAAACAAAAAAATTATATTATTGATTCACGATTTGTAACTATATATATATATATATATATATATATATATATATATATATATATATATATATATATATATATATATATATATATATATATATATATATATATATATATATATATACATATATATATATATATGCAAGTATTAAAGTCTGCTATATGGGGATTCGAACTCTGACCACTAACCTGGTAAGACAGTGTATTAACTCTAAAAACTTTAATACTTGCTTATATACATAATAGTTTCTGTGAGCAATTTAGCAGATATGAATTTTGTGTAATAAAGTAAATAATCTGTGAGTGAAAATGGGGTAGTAAATAGCCTGTTGCCCTGTGTCAGGGTGTAGTCGGGGAGGTCCTTTGAGTTTGTATGGCAGTTTCCTATGAGATTTCTCTCTGCCATTTGTTTTTGAACTGTATTGGCAAAGAGGTAACACTCTGTCTTACCAGTTAAGTTTTACAGGGTTCGTATCTCCATATAGGAGACTTTAATACTTTCTTATTTACATAATAGTCTATGAGCTATATAGCAGACATGAATTTTTTGTATATATATATATATATATATATATATATATATATATATATATATATATATATATATATATATATATATATATATATATATATATATATATATATATATATATATACGATGTGTGAAAATCTATAAATAAAAGGAAGCGAATATAAAAAAAATGAAGTGCCACAGACTTTGTTTGTTGAATATATGAATAAATGAGATTAGAGGTTAAGTCTGTGGTCAGAGAGCTTTGCAGGAAAATGATGGGACTGTACGGAAGGAAGAGAAGAAGATCTCCAGAAAAGAGGAAATATGAGACACAAGAATTCAATGATACAATGATTCGCCAACTTGCTTGTTGGAATGAGTGAATGAGAGTGAAAGAGATAGTGAGACGAAATCTAGATTTTAATCTCTCAAGAAGAACTCTATTGACTGTAATCACCCAATATATGGGATGCGTACTCCATACCAGAGCGAACCACATCCTTATTCAGATTAAGAAAAAGTTTGGTTTGAGATTTGAATGCACTTAGAACATCAATCTTAAAAACTTTAAAAAATTTAAGTGATAGAAACAATGTGATTATAAAAAGTAATTGTCAAAAATATTAAGGACAGAAAATGATTTGAATTCCGTGTTTTTTTATATGTACTGTAATGTGAGTGAGACTTCCGAGTAGAGATAGAAAATAATTGAATTTTTGAGTCATTGAAAATAATCATATTTTCGCTGTCGAGTTGGAAATATAAAAAGGATCAAAGTTCAGTTGCATTAAGGTCATCATGTAGCATCCGTTATTTGCGAATGTGTAGTACGTTTTAGAAATGAAAAGAAAAATGAAGTATCGAATTATCGTCGTAAGAGAAAATAGGTGTTGATGTGAAAGATATATCATTATTGAAAAGAAGAAAGGGTAGGGGATAAAAAGGCCTTCGGGAACATCACTATTGATAGATTTAAAGGATGAACGGTGGTGGTCTACATAAAATAACTTGGAAAAATCAGAAGAGAAGAGTAGACACCGAAAGAGTAGAAGCTTATATATAATTCAAACTAAAGTTGACAATTTGGAAAACATCAGAAAGGTCGGCAAGAAGATAGTAAAAAAAATTTTTTTACTATCGTAGCGAATAAGTTATACATAATTTCCGATTTAAAAATAATAATCACGAGTTTCTGGAGTTTGAAGGATGATAATTCAGTACGGCAACATTGTAAAGACGAATAGCACAAATATAAAAAGTTAAATTATGGGAAGGTTAATAAGTTTTACTTGAACGAGATGGAAAATGGGTTGCATGTCCCACTGGCAGAAAGAATCATTTCAGTTATGAATAATGCGACCTCGATTAGTTTACAGTATAAGGACAGGCCCTACCTTCAACTAAGAGACGTTCCTATGGAAGGCTTGAAGAAATAGAACAGGATACAAATATATGAAGGTGGTTGGAGAAACTTAAAGAAAGAAATAGTAGTTTAATAATAAAAAGGATAAATTGGAAGCCAAAGAAAGGCTAATATGGTGGGTTCTTTCACAAAGAAGGGAGAGAATTGATAGATATTTTCTCCATGTACGTTCTGAAGATTATACGACAGCCATTATTGGTGTTGAACAAACTAAACATATGGTAGAAATTACCTAGTATGATGATTTCAAAAAAATTAAAAACAAAAGAATGTGTTTTATATTTAAGTTTAGATAGTCGAAGAATAAAGTTATTTGGTAAATTTAAAGGATAAATGGAATATTTTAAGTCAAGGTCATATACTTACTAATAAGAGTACAGATGACTTAGAGTAAGAAGTGGATAAGGGTCACTTTTCGAATTCCAAATCACAGGCATCTCCGACTGTGTTCGCATGATATATGGCAATCCTAATACTGCTAAAAGATTTAGTGATCAAGTAGTTTTTGTGGCATTTCAAAGAGTGCTTATCTGATAATAATATAAACATTTTAGGTGTATGCGTGAAGTATATATTTATAAGGAACTTTGAACTTGAGTTTCCTTCCAAAAGAGAACGGTAGAGCACCTCACATATATAGGACAAAAGTTCCACTTTTAACTGTATTGTGAAGAACATAGTTATTTCTCTGATTAAATAATTTCCTCACGAAATCTAATATGGATTACAAATTAAATCTTGATAATCATTTTGATTAAGCTGTTTTGTCATTGTATATGTTTTAATTCAGATTTGAAATGTGGTTTATTTTTTGTAGGAGTTTGTTTTCTACCAGTCATGCCTGTTCGTAAGGAATCATTTATTTGTATTTAATCTATACGTTTTCTATCTTTCAGTAACATCATATCGAGAAGATATAAAATATGGAGTCAGAACCCTTAATTAGTGTTCAAAATATTAAAGGTAAGCTGTTTAGGAAATCCTTTCAGTCCGTATATTATTAGCCATTTTATTTTTATTTATACTGATACCTTTTCATTGATTAAAAATTCCTAGAGGTGTGAGGATAAAAGGGATATATATATATATATATATATATATATATATATATATATATATATATATATATATATATATATATATATATATATATATATATATATATATATATATATATATATATATATATATCATTTGCATCACTGCGCCTACCTCCAAAACCATGGCAACATACCTTTACTCTCCATATATATATATATATATATATATATATATATATATATATATATATATATATATATATATATATATATATATATATATATATATATATATATATATATATATATATATATATATATATATATATATAACTCATGGCAAAAAGGGTAAAGCAAAAAAAAATAAAACAACAAGGGTTTATTTCATTTACAATACTTTATACAAAATTTACACAAATTTTTTAATACACAACATGTAAGCTTTTTTTTTTCTTTTAATTTTACAAAAAGGCATTTTGTATATTGGGAAACAACAGATTTGAACACAAATTGTGAATTACAATTCACACACACTCTATATATATATATATATATATATATATATATATATATATATATATATATATATATATATATATATATATATATATATATATATATATATATATATATATATATATATATATATATATATATATATATATATATATATAAATTTT
>SEYY01001183.1:197500-210000 GCA_009176605.1 Armadillidium nasatum
AGTGGGAGGTCCCCACAATTCGTCCGCATTGATTTTAATTAGACTTCATTTTTTTTTTGGACCTTATCGACAAAATGCGGCTTCACACTAATCATAATGGTAACAATAACACTAATCGATAGACAATTTATTATTATTATTATTATTATTAGTAGTAGTATAGATAACAATTATATTATAGATAACAATTATATTAATAAGTAACTAAGTACAGTATAAATGTAAACATTTACAAATACATAAATAAATACAAGTTAAATAATATCGTGGACATAACAAGGAAAAGGTATTAAGTCCAAAAAAAAGGTGGTTTCGAGATAAATTAATTTTAAAGTTTAAAAACATTGTGTGTGTGTGTGTGTGTGTGTGTGTAATGGAAGAATTTGTGACAATTTCATCGCTATGGAACTATAAGGGATAGAACTTAGTTCGTTTTCCCTGTGCATAGAACACAATTTGTTCTACTTACACCAGAACTAACTCATTTTTTTGCATTTTTAGACAATACCTTTTTCTTTTTAAGCCTTCGATATATAAATAAATAAATAAAATTCGAATGCAAAATAATAATAATTAATCTTACCCATAAGCTTAAGGTCAGATATCCTTCGTTCTACGGGCAGAAGCACCTTGGGATTCATCTCCTCCAGGTTATTGTAACTCAAGTCGAGGAATTTAAGTTTGTGTAGCCCTGCGAAGGACTTGGAGTGAAGTTTGGAGATAGCGTTTTCCTCAAGGTGAAGATTATCCAGAAATTTGGCTTCCTTGAACGTCCCGGACTTCAATTCAGTTATCATATTTCGGGAGATATCCACCGTCTGCCAAACGCCATATATATATATATATATATATATATATATATATATATATATATATATATATATATATATATATATATATATATATATATATATATATATATATATATATATATATATTATATATAAAAAAAATTTCTCTACAAGCCTAAGAAGGAAACCAAATTATAATTGGTTAAAAAACTTCATGGAAAATAAAAATAATTTTTTTTATTTCCAAACGCCCCACTTCCCCCCCCCCCCGAAAAAACCGCGATTTCCGGTCGTTTTCCGGTTTACTTCCCTCCTTCTGCACATCACTTCCGTTTGGCGCCCCTTTTTTTCATGTTATTAAAGCGTGCTAATTTATATTGGTATCTTTCATTAGTCAAGGTCACAGATAATCACCTATATATATATATATATATATATATATATATATATATATATATATATATATATATATATATATATATATATATATATATATATATATATATATATATATATATATATATATATATATATATATATATATGGATGTGTGTGTGTGTGCGCGCTCTCATTTTCTCTGAATACAGAATATTCCTTCAGAGGGATTAAGGATTCCCGACTGATAAAAGGAATTTAGCAAGCAAAATGGGATGGTTAATACATCCGAAATAACATTTTCAACTTATTATTATTATTATTATTATTATTATTATTATTATTATCAAACTATTAATTAATTATTTGTTACGAGAGACACTGCAAAGAATTTTAATTGCTTATTTTCTCATACTTTTTTAGTCGCACTAAATCCCGCCAAAACTTTCCCCGCCTTTTTTTATTTTTATTTTTTTTTTTTAATCACAAATTTTCAGACGCAAAAATTTTTTAAAAGTTAAACTAAATTGTCTATCTTGTCAAAAAAAAAATTTAAAATAATTTTTATTGTTTTATTATTTCTTTGAAGAGGTTATTCTTATTGTATGATCTTTTTTTCTCAAATTAACAATGTACTACTAAAAAGAGTTTATAACATTTTTTATTTAATAAATAGTTAAAATCACCGACTAACCTTTATAATTTTTTAAAGTTGATTTAAAAAAAAAAAAAAAAAGGTTTCAAATGATTTTTCAACTTGTAATCTTTCACGAATAAATCTCCTACAAAAATTTCATTTCTACGTATTTACTGACGTTTTTCAAATTCTTCATCCAAGGGGAAATGTCTCAAACACACACATACGAACGAAAGAACGCACGCGCACACACACACACATATACGTACGCACGCACATATATATATATATATATATATATATATATATATATATATATATATATATATATATATATATATATATATATATATATATATATATATATATATATATATATATATATATATATATATCCACTGGTGGGTAAGGCCAGAGGTCTATACATTTAATCCATCAGAGTTTTAGAGTTCAATCAAAATTTCAACCATTTAATGGCTGAGATGAACCGATACAAGAGGTTTGAAAGTACTAAAGTGATAGGAAATGGTGAAACTAGAAGAAGGAAGTGTGTTCCAACCTATATCAGTAGTGTACACACAAGAATGAGCATATAAGTTACATTTAGGGTCACAGAGTTAAACAGAATTATATATATATATATATATATATATATATATATATATATATATATATATATATATATATATATATATATATATATATATATATATATATATATATATATATATATATAACTCTTACCTTTAGGTTAATCATGGAAGGGGGAAAGTGATCCAATTCACTCAGTGCATTATGAGACAAGTTTAGAGTCTTCAGGGACAAAAGTCCTTTCAATCGTTCTTTGGGAAACTCTAGTAACTGATTTTGGGAAAGGTCCAATAAATTCAATGAACTTAAATTTTTAAGTGTTCCTGGAAGTACTTCCACAATGTTTGATCCAGACATTCTCAAAGTAAGCAAATTTGGAGCAAATTCAAGATCTTGGGGTAAGAGCGTTGTTATATTAACTTGAGAGGCTTCTAATGTTTCAAGATTCCATAGAGGTTCTTCAACTTTATAACGAGCCGATTATTCTTTTCATTGGATTACCTGTCACGTTTAATATAGAAAGTACTTCTGGACCACGAGAAAACAGAGCATATGGAAGTTCTTCGTAACGATTGTATGATAAATTAAGTTTTGTTATGTTAGATTTATGAAAAAGACTGTTTGGGAGATCTGTTAAATAGTTTTGTGACATGTCTAAGATTTTTAAGAGTCTCAATTTATGAAAAGTTATCTTATCAATTTGTTCTAAGCCGCAGTTGGAAAGATCGAGTTCTTTCAATCTTACCAATATTCCAATAGAGCTTAAGAGATTAGGCATTTTGTTCCCTCTGAGTTTTAATATTTCTAAAGAATGGAGGCCTATGAGAGCAATTTTAGCCTCTGGAGGTAGGAGATTATCAGATAGATCTAATTCTTTAAGACTAGTTAACTTTTGAAACAAAGCGGCTGTTAATTTTGTTAAGCTATTGTTTCGCAATTCTCAGAACTTTAAGATTTGTCATTTCTGCAAATAAATGAACTGGCAAAGCTTTTAAAGAACATCCACTCATTTCTACAGTATCTAAATTAGGTATATCATATAAAGAGTCTTCTTCCAAAACTTTTAAACTATTCCCAGAGATGCTTAATTTCCGAAGCGAAGGAATGCTCAAATAAGTCTTATTTATACTGTGAATTAAATTGTTGGCTAAGTTAAGTTCCTCCAAAGCAAATAAATCTCGGAAAGCTCCTATTTCAATTTCGTTTACTTGAGATCCTTCAAGGTTCAACTTTAGAATAGGGATTGAACCTTCAAACATATATTTTCTAATGACAAATACCTGATTATATGATAGATCCAAAACACGGAGCCTTGCAAGTTGTTGGAAAGTTTGAGGTTCGATATCCATGATTTTGTTGTGGTTAAGAAGGAGAGTTTCAAGGCTTTCTAAGCCTTCAAAGAGATAAGCGCTTAAATGCTGTAATTTATTGTGCCCAATATTTAAATAGTTTAACTTTTTCATCTTTTTAAAACTATTGTCTTGAATACTTACTAAAGTATTATGTTCTAAATGGAGTTCCTCTAGGGCAGTTAAGTCACTCAACATTATTTCCAGCAGAGATGATATATTATTATAATCTAACCACAAGTATCTTAAGTTATTTTGTCCCCTAAATGCATCAACGTGAATTGTTTTTAATTCATTTTTCGATATTTTTGCAGTCAACAATGTTGCAGGGTATCTGCTAAAAATATCGGATAAATCTGACAAACGATTTTCACTCAGATCGATGTATTCCAAACTTTCTAACGTTGAAAAGGCTTCTTTCATTATCTTTTTAATCCTATTCTTATTTAGATGTAGCTCTCTTAACTTCGGAAGAGGCGTATAAACTCTTCTTCCAACTTTTGTTATCCTATTGTTATTCAGCTTAAGTTCTCGTAATTCGTCCAAATTGTGAAACGTTTTGTCTTTAACGAGTACTATTTTGTTATTGTCTAAACAAAGTGTGTTAAGAGACGACGTGGTGTGGAAAAGAGCTTCTGGAAGGAACATTATATTATTATAACTAAGCTGAATGTCAAAGAGGAATACCATCTCATCAAAAGCTGCATTCTCAATATTATGAATTTCATTTTTCTGTAAATGCAATACAGAAAGTTTTGACGTATTTTCAAAGGTGTAGTTCGTAATTTTTAAAATATTGTTATTGGGGAGAAAGAGTTTTTGAAGTTCTGGTAAGTTAGCAAATAACCCATGATGAATTTGATGGATATGATTGTTCCCTAGATCAATGACTCTAATTGATGGTGTATAAGAAAAAGTCTCCGAATTTAAAGCCATTAAATTATTGTTACTCAAAAACACAGTTTGAAGCTTTGGGTTAGAATGAAAAGCATCATTTTCTATTACAGAAATTTCATTAAAATATAAAGACAGAGACAACAAGGCTGGCATTGTTTTTAAACTTTCATTTTTAAGTTCAGTAAGTCTGTTACTGCTTACATCTAATGTTTCTAAAGAAGGCAAATTGTAGACATTATTGCTACCAATATCTTCTATCGCATTCCAAGTTAATTTCAACGTTTTTAGTCTCGTTAACTTCTGTATGGCTTTAACGGGGAGTGCCGTGAGTTCATTATTCGTTAAACTGAGTTCTACTAAATAATTTTCGAGCCCATCGAATGCGTATTCCGACACTTGAGATATTCGGTTTCCTTTGAGATTTATTGTTGCTAATTTCATTCCAAAGAAACTGTAACTTAATAGTTCTGTAATGTTATTAGATTCAAGATCAAGATTAATAAGGTTCTTGAGATCTTGAATTGCAAGTTGAGGTACGTTTATCAACTTGCTATGCATCAGAGCTAATGTTTCGAGTGAGCCTTCCAAACCGTTAAAGGTTTTGGGCGATATTTTTGCTATATTTGAGTGAGATATTTGTAAACTTTGTATTACTGATCTGTTAAATAAGTTAGATGGTAGAGTTTGCAAACCAGGATCAAGACCGTATATACTGAATGATTTAATCGGTTTGTGAATAAGGCTTGTAACATTTCTAACAACGTCTAAGGATACCATCGGACATTCTAGAAATACACCATCGTCGAAATGATAACAAGGACACCATGGATTTTGTTCCCAACTAGGACAAGCCCCTTGTTCTAATTCTTGGCTAGATACTCCTTTTGATACAACTAAACATGCGATGCAACAATGAAGTATACTAAGAATTATTAATTTTACTAATAAATATAAAATCATGTTCAGATTGTCTTTTCCTCTTCGTTTTAATCTAACTGGTGACATTCTTGGGACCTGAAAAAAAGATATATATATATATATATATATATATATATATATATATATATATATATATATATATATATATATATATATATATATATATATATATATATATATATATATATATATATATATACACTTTGCGATGGAATGCTTTTTTTGGTTCGAATTCAAGAGAAAAATATTATAATAAATATTTATAATTAAAAATGAATACGTTGAAAAAATGGTTTTCCTCTTTAACAATTAAATAAAATAAATAATTAAAATTTATTTATTCTTTTTTAATAAAAAATTCTTTGTGAATTTTATTTCTTTGATTTTTGTTATTAGAAGAAAAATTAAATCATCTAAATTTGAGCTGAAGAAAACGTTATGGTTTAGATTTTACTATTAATAAACTATTGATAATAGTAAAAAATAAAATTAAGTAACTTTTATTATATTATACATTGTCATCTATAATAATAATAATAATAATAATAATAATAATAATAATAAAAATAAATTTTAATAATAATAAAAATTTAAATAATATATAAATATATATAATATATATATATATATATATATATATATATATATATATATATATATATATATATATATATATATATATATATATATATATATATATATATATATATATATATATATGTGTGTGTGTGTGTGTGTATGTGTTGGTGTGGTGTTTATAAAGAAAGAGCAAAGAGGATGTTCGGTCAGAGCAAAGCAGATTTGTGTCATTAAATATCAGATCAATAAAGATTTTTTAAAGATACAATATTACAATGAAAGAAAATTGCTCTCGTAAATGCTTTGTATTTTATGTATGTTTTTCCTATTATGTATGTATGTCCATATGTTTATTTATGTGTGAGTAATTTATGTAGGTTTATTTTTTCTATATTATTTAATTCAATATATATATATATATATATATATATATATATATATATATATATATATATATATATATATATATATATATATATATATATATATATATATATATATATATATATATATAATCGAGTTAAGTCAATATGTTTAGTGATGTATGTAACAATGTGTGGCAAAAAACGTCTACGTAAACAGAAATATCAGCATTTTTCGCGCCATTTGTACTATCGGTATTATCAGTTCTTTGAACTCTCGTATTTGAATTATAGAAATAGTAAATTTGTCTTTGAAATATTTTATTCTAAAAAGAAGAAAAAAAATGATTGTGAAGTGAACAATTTTCTCTTAAAATTCGGTTTAAATATACACACCCTTAATACAATGTCAGATTTAGATCCTTTTTTTTTTTTTTTTTTTTTTAAGAAAAATACATTCATTTGAATATATAGTACAATAATATAATACAAAATAATATAGTATGTAATATAACATAATACAATGACGTCTTTTGATGACCCCCTTCAGTAAGAACAAGTTTGTGAGTGGTGGTTAAAACGTTAAAAATTAGTCAAGGTATGCTGCATATGGACCGCATGCCTAAGAAATTATAAAAGAAAATGTAAACAAATTCAAACAGCTTTACTATACGAGTATCTATTAAATTAATTTCTTTAATATAACATATAGATACATCCAATTCATGTACTACGCTACAACACGCATCAGTAGTACATAACTGGATGAATGTAAGTGTATGGGCGTGTATGTATATTATATTAATGCTGTATCAAATCAGTGAGCGGCGTGCAATGATATTTTTAAGAGATATTAAAATACCAAAGTTCGAACTTTAAAATAAAAACTATATTAAGTTGCATATATATATATATATATATATATATATATATATATATATATATATATATATATATATATATATATATATATATATATATATATATATATATATATATATATTAAAAGCTTTGCTTCTTTAGTTCAATAAATTTAACCATCATATTCATTTTATTTTACAGTTTATATCTCACGGGCATTGCCCTAGTCTAGGAGGGGAACTTTTCTAAGTAGTGGGATCGAACCAGCGTTTTCAAGCACGTGAGTCAATCACTCTAACGTTTAGTCAAACTGATTTTCTATTAGTCAAGAGTGTTAGTCAAACTGACTTTCATTGCTTTTATAGTCTTTTTGTTGTCAGAACTGACACAAGTCTATCATTTTTTAATTAGAATTTCATTTTCAATAATTAAATTGTTTACTTCATAAGCTTTCAAAAATATTGGTATATTTCTCTTTTTCTACGAGTCACAGCTCTCTCTCTCTCTCTCTCTATATTTATATATATATATATATATATATATATATATATATATATATATATATATATATATATATATATATATATATATATATTATAATATATATATATATATATTATATATGGTAAAGGTGGAGATTGTTTCTGAGTTTCAATTGTTAAAAAATATCGAAAATCGAAAATATCGGAGAAGCCTATCGTAAAAACAAGAGAGTTGCCAGAGGTACTATTACTAGACATACACACAATTATTATTATTACTTTTCTAGCAGAACCTAATTCGACTTATCATAACCTGAACTACCGAAATTGCCGTAAAAAGAGGCCTAACCTACACAAGAATTTGCCGTAAAAGAACCTACGTACACAAGAACGTTTGCACGACATAGTAGCCTAGGGCTATTATAGGTATAAAATATCGATTAAAATAATATATAAAAAATATATATAAAAAATATAAACTCAGAAACAATCTCTACCTAAGCATATATATATATATATATATATATATATATATAAAACTTAAATTGTTTTAGGAGAATATTCATTCCAACACATATCGTTTTATCAAAAAAATAAGAAAAAATCATTTTAACTGAGTTAAAATTTTCTGCAAAGGCAAATTTTTCTTGGTAAAAAAAAAATATTTTTAGTAGTTTATTCCAACAATTTATTTTGTAAATAAATAAATAAAAGAAATAACAGAATTTTTAATAATAATAATAAAAATGATAATATTTTAATAATAATAATAATAATAATAATAACAGGAAACTAATCTCAAAATAAAAAGTCGCATTCGAAGACGCAAACCTTTTGTTTAGGTTTTAGACAGCGACAAAAAATACAAAAAAAAAAAAATAAAAAAAAATAAATAAAAAATAAAAAAAAAAATAAAAAGAATAAAAAAAACATTGCGTGACATGAAACATGCGCTTGAAATTTTAACCAAATAACATTAAAGCACATTGTATTCAAGAAATATTCTTTTACTTAATATTAAGCGTTAAAAAAAAAAAATGGTATACAATAATGTAAAAAATTTTGTAGCACGAAAAAGGGAAATTGTTGAAAGAATAAAATAACTTGAATGTTTGATCACAGTATAAATATATATACAGTACGCCAGATGCAAAGGGAGATTCAGACAAAACGAGGATAAGCCCTTTTCATTCGAGTTTAAAAATTCAAACTTCAACGACTATTTTCTAATGAAATGGCCCCGTCCTAGAAGAGTTGCCTATTTTAAAAATATAATTTACCACGTCGTTAATTCGGTTAATATTTTGAACAAATATTATCGTTTTTCCTGTAAAACTTTAATCAAGAAAATTATAAAGACAAATTTAAAAATATTTGTGATTATCAAAATAAGCCTTTGTTATTTACGAAGCCATTTTATATTTATTTTACTTTTTATTTATTTTTTTTTAAAGAAAATAATATGGATTCCTGATTGTTCCTAAAATTATAACATTGATCTATATTACAAAGTAATACTTTTACTATGGCTTAATCTAGTGTCCCTTCAATCCCAAAAGTTTTTGCACCTAAATGTTTTAAAAAGCCGAACAACACCAAAGTAATGTTCTCAAATGTGGTAAATATTATACCAAAATGATGTTGTCTACGTCTGGAATTAAATTAAAAGAAAGTAGTAACACTTTTGTTTCCATGGAGGTAATGCCACTATGGTTTCCATGGAAATAGTATCATTCATGTTTCTGCAGAACTAGTGCCACCCTTGTTTCCACGAAAGTAGTATCGCTCATTTCCACGAAAGTAGTGCCATTCTTGTGCCTACGAAAGTAGTGCCACTCTTGTTTCCACGAAAGTAGTGTCGGTTTTATTTCCATGAGTGTGGTGTCACTCTTATTATCACGAAAGTAGTGTCACGCTTGTTTCCGTGAAAGTAGTGCCCCTCTTGTTTCCATGGAAGCGGCGCCACCCTTCCTTTCAAAGATTATGGAATATTCGTTTGAATGTACAAACCTGAATGGATTTAGTCACAGGAAAAAAATTAATCTTTTCACATTTTATTATTGAAAAGCGTGAAATTTTAATTTTCTATATATATATATATATATATATATATATATATATATATATATATATATATATATATATATATATATATATATATATATATATATATATATATATATATATATATATATATATATATGTGTGTGTGTGTGTGAAGGATGTACGTATATATAAATCTGAATACAAAGCACCTAATTCAAATAAGAAAAAAATTTATCAAAGTCGACAGTTCAACTTTTTGATTTCAAAAAAAAAAAAAAAAAAAAAAAAACTACGACAATCTATCTTTTTTCCCCGACAGTTTTAAGGAGTTCATTTGTCGTGATTCTGAAGCTTCGACGTTTTAATATTTTTGACATTGATTTGATGTGACTTAAATTTGCGATGTCGATTTCGACTTTTTTTTCAAGTTTTTGTTGAAGGAAACATTTCAAAACTTTTCGTTTTCACTTTCAATTATTTTCGTTCTTTTACTTCGTTTATTAATTAATTAACTAATTATTTTTTTGAAAATTAAATTTTTTTTTTTACATCAGATCAAAGGATTCTCTCTCTCTCTCTCTATATATATATATTATATATATATATATATATATATATATATATATATATATATATATATATATATATATATATATATATATATATATATATATATATATATATATATGATAAGACCTACCTTAGAGTAAATTAAAGTTTTATGTTTAAGACAAGGAGAATAAGTCCAGAATTGTACTGAATGAATGAATACCTAAAGTTTTAATATCATCTGGTTCCATTTTAATTGTAAAAAAAAAAAAAACTTCCTTCCTAAAGAAAGAGCTTCCTTGCTTAAGAAAGAACTTCCACCCTAAAGAAAGTTTCCTTCCTAAAGAAAGAGCTTTCCTTCCTTCCTTAAAAAAAAGCTTCCATCCCAAAGAAAACTTCCTTCCTAAAGAAAGAGTTCCATCCAAAAGAAAGAGCTTCCTTCCTAAAAAAAAAAAGCTTCCATCCTAAAAAAGAGCTTCCTTCTTAAAGAAAGAGCTTCCTTTCTAAAGAAAGAGCTTTCTTCCCCCAAAAAAAGTTTCCATCCTAAAGAAAAAGCTTCGTTTCTAAAGAAAGAGCTTCCTTCCTAAAGAAAGGGTTCCACCCTAAAAAAAGAGCTTCTATCCTAAAGAAAGTTTCCTTCCTAAAGAAAGAGCTTCCTTCCTTTAAGAAAAAGTTTCCATCCTAAAGAAAGCTTTCTTCCTAAAGAAAGAGTTCCATCCCAAAGAAAGGCCATCTCTTCCTTCCTAAAGAAAGAGCTTCCATCCTAAAGAAAGAGCTTCCTTCCTAAAGAAAGTTTTCTTCCTAAAGAGGGTTTTCTTCCTAAAGAAAGAGCTTCCTTCCTAAAGAAAGTTTTCTTCCTAAAGAAAGAGCTTCCTTCCTTAAGAAAAAGCTTCCATCCTGAAGAAAGCTTCCTTCTAAAGAGTTTCTTTCCTAAAGAAAGAGTTCCATCCTAAAGGAAGAGCTTCTTTCCTAAAAAAGAGCCTACTTCCTAAAGAAAGTGTTTCTTTTAAAGATACGAACCTGCGAAAGGCTAAAATTTTTTACCAAAAAAGTAAAATTATAACTAGGCGCATAAATTTTCGGAATTTCAAAAAAAAAAATAAAAAAAAAATAAATAAATAAAAATAAATAAATAATTTAATACTTGGTAAAAGTGTGTGCCATTGACCGCAAATCGCTTTCTGTGAATTGCACCATTGATTGCTGGCTTATGCAAAGGTACAGACGCATATATATATATATATATATATATATATATATATATATATATATATATATATATATATATATATATATATATATATATATATATATATATATATATATATATATATATATATATATATATATATATATATACGGCATATTTCGATCTTCCCTTCCTGTTGGAAAAAGAGCTCTCTTTCAACCTGTGCCGAAAAAGGGGAACCCCTCTGAACACTCTAAGTATCACTGGTCAACAATGAAAATCTTTCCGACTTGAAAATAGCTATTTCTTATTCATTTCATTAGGGTAGTTTAGTTATTTTGAGAAAGGAAAGATTTTCATAGTACATTTTTGGTGACCAGTGAATTATCGTCCTATTTCTTTAACCTCAAGTTTTTGAATATATTCTTAACAGAAGATTCGAAAACATTTCGACTTTTAATATTATATGTGTCAGTCTTAATAAGGAAAGCTCTACTGCTCTTCGGCATTCGGGGAATATTTACTGCGGCTCAAAACATATTGAAAGCCTTCCCTGGAATCTAGCACAAAGCTTTGATTTCTAAATTTGCCTCTTTCTTTATCTGTCCTTATCTCTGATTTAATCTTCGGTCGTTGCATAGCTGCTGTTGCAGACGGCCACCGTTCTTCCTTTAAAGCTATTAATAGTGATGTCCCCAGGGATCTGTCTTATGACCAACTCTTTTTCTACTTTTAATTAACGACATTCTCTCTATTACTTCATCACCTATCCATTACTATGCCGACGACTTCAACCTTTATTATTCGATTCGTTTTGAAACACATCCCACAAACAGAAACTAACTAACGCTAA
>SEYY01001183.1:214651-222151 GCA_009176605.1 Armadillidium nasatum
ATATATATATATATATATATATATATATATATATATATATATATATATATATATATATATATATATATATATATATATATATATACAGGTATATTTGTTATTCTGTATTTTCCAAAACGTGTCCTGTTACGCTGGAACATCCAAGCTATATCCAGTAATTCTGTATCATCCAAGTCGCGTCATGTTATCCTGTATCATCCAAGCTGTGTCCTGATAATCTGTATCATCCAAGCTGTGTCCTGATACTTTCAATCATCCAAGCCGTGTCCTTTAATTTTGTTTCATCCAAGTCGTGTCCTGTTATCCTGTATCAACCAAGCTGTGTCCTGATACTCTGTATCATCTAAGCTGTGTCATGATACTTTGTATCATCCAAGTCGTGTCCTTTAATTTTGTATCATTCAAGTCGTGTCCTGTATCGCTCAAGCAGTGTCTTGTTATTTTGCATCATCAAAGAAATCTGTCTTCTCTTTTTGTACTCTGTATGAACCAAGCTTGTTATTATATCACTTAAAAACTCAATCATCTTTGCCGCCGCTTCTTATTATGTCAAACGACATCATAACTTTTATTGACTTAAAATAAGTCTATAAAATGATTGAATATAGCGATAAAAATATTCATTATATTTATTACATGGATTCTCTTTTTATTAAAGGTCTTACTAATGTAATAACACAAAATGAATAATAACTGTGAAGGGGTTATACTCAAAGACTATAAATTTCTGAAGTTCACACAACGTTCTACACTTACACAACATCAAAATCAAATCAACATAAAAGACAGACATTTTTCACTTCGTTCCCACAAGAATATTCAAGAGTGAATATCAAAATGCACAAAATTTCAATGAAACGACTCTCTCTCTCTCTCTCTCTCTCTCTCTATTATATATATATATATATCTATATATATATATATATATATATATATATATATATATATATATATATATATTAGATATATATATATATATATATATATATATATATATATATATATATATATATATATATATATATATATATATATATATATATATATATATATATATATATATATATATTTTGGTATTCCTTCTATTTGCTCATTTACGTCTAGCTCTCTTAATCGCTCCATAGCGGCAGTAATTGTAAAGACTATTCTTCTTCCTACTATCAAAACTGTGATGTTCCTCAAGGTTTCCTTTAATTTCACACTGTATTTATAATTTTCATTATATTCTCACTCGATCCTGTAACTCTATTTATTCCTATGACACCGACGACTTCCGTTCTTCAACTTATTGCAAATCGATTTCAACTCTTTTTGCATTTATAGTCTCCTTCGTCTTCGTTTTTCCAATTACATTCTAGTTTATCTGGATAAGATTTCTAGGTGGAGTAACCTTAATGTTGTGAACCTCAACTCCTTAATAACTCAACTTCTCCATATATCCCTCAAAAAAAAAAAAATTACAAATTTTCCTGTATTTTTCAAAGATTTTACCGTTTCGTTTACTGATAATACAGTAAATATATAACTTTTAATTTATAACTTTTCGCTGCAGTCGCATAACGAAAGAATGACTTACTGTCGTTTACGTGCTTTAAACGTGATGCTTCGATCCCTCATTCTTGGAAGAAACATCCTAGAAAGTAACCCTCCTTGAATAGGACAATATTCATGAGGTGCGAATTATTTATTAAATCATAATAAAATATAACTAATAAATTATCTTGGAAATCTCTTTCTCAATGGTTGTTGTGGCGACTTCAAAAAAAAAGCTAAAAGTCCAGTTCAGATTGTGAGTATATTTTTCTTTCTTACATCTACTCCACCTGTACAGGGGTTTAATCAGCCCCTATATGGAGTATTATTCCCTATCTGGTGGTGGGGGATTTAGTTCCACACATCTTTTGAACTGGGTAATGTTCATGGCCGAGCCTCATTAATCAAGTAATTTTTACTATATAAATGTCTAGATTCTTTGCCATTGCGATGAGAAGCCGACATTCTATCTCTTTACCAAAAATACTTCAACAGCAGATACTCGTGGAAGTTAACAATTGCATTTCACCGCGTGTGCAACGCCCTCGCAGCACAATGAGAATCTTTACATAAATTTTGTCTGGAAGAGATTGACAATCCAACGCTTGATCGATGTAGTACCTCCTTCCTTCCTGCCACTTCTTTTCTCTCGATTTCTTTACAGTCATTTTTCCCTTTCAGTATTTAACCTTCCTCACTTAAAGGCTTCCGCCTTCGCCTGCCTGAAAAGTTTGCCTTTAGACTTCAGTATGAAAGAGTTTTACAGTATTTTTTTTAATTTTCGGTTCTTAATCGTCCATATATATATATATATATATATATATATATATATATATATATATATATATATATATATATATATATATATATATATATATATATATATATATATATATATATATATATATATATATATATATATATATATATATATATATATATGATGGGACGATTAAGAATTTCTTGACGATGACGATGATGATGACGGATTATGGTAAATTTGACGATGACGATGAAATTGAAAAAGTATATTTTAAAAATTTCCATTATTTTATTAAATTTAACAACTTTATAATATGGAAGAATTAACTTGTCTTTATTCTTTATTCAATATGTAAAGACATGCAATTTTAATATATAGTGTAATATAGGGTGTCCCACCCGCTCTTGGCCCTAGATATGCACTTTTAGATGTCAAAGTTCTAGTCATAAATTAATAAAATTTGCTACCAACAAACTTTGGTGAGCGAGAAGAGAGACAGAATCATGAGGTAGCGCCCTTTGTCTCACACACACACACGTCCAACGTCAGCATGTAGGAAATTGAGTCCTTTGAAAATCGGGTCTTTTCCAAGGGAATTTGGGGGCAAGCTTCTGTAACATTGAAGAACGTGTTCTAGCATGCCTTAATGCTAATGAAGATCAATTTCAAAATTTGTAATGTCATCAACACACCAACTTTCATTAACTTTTATTAACTATTGTAATGATTAGTACTTTGAAATCTATAAGCGAATATGTGGGGCTGATAGGAAGTGGGAATGCGCTGTAGAACCATCAGGACATTGATTTTTAAAATTTTAATATGTGAGAACATGGACAGACGTGAAAAATTCTAGTACTTTAAATTTAGAGCTTTTAAATTGTGATGCAGAAACAATCTTTTCTAATATTTCTGGGATAATTCGATTTCGTCTTGGAGATGATATTTGGCCCAAACTACTAAACAGCCTTTCACTCTCAATGAAAGTGGGTGGAGCAAAGAGATATTTATAAGCTCATATAAATACATTAATCGTCAAACATAATCGGTAGAAAATTGACGATGACGATTGAGAAAAAAATTTCCCGATATTGTCGATGACGATGATGATTAATCATAGTCCCATCACTAATAATAATATATATATATATATATATATATATATATATATATATATATATATATATATATATATATATATATATATATATATATATATATATATATAATATATATATATATATATATATAACAATTAAAAAATACCAGTTTTTATTTATTAATATAAAAAACAAATTTAAGAAGTAATTTAAATGTCATGTAAGTGTCGCCTTGTTATTATTAAAGCAACAGTTTGCTTTATTTATAACTGTTAATTAGGGTCATTAGACGAGCCCTTATATAATTGGATTTGTTTTTTTTTTTTTTTATTAGTTTTATTTAATAATATATTTAAAAAAAAATATATAAATATATTATATATATATATATATATATATATATATATATATATATATATATATATATATATATATATATATATATATATATATATATATATATATATATATATATATATATATATATATATATATATATATATATATATATATATTATTAGGCTTGGGTTCAAGTACGAGTACTTATACTTCAACTTAAGTACAAATTTCTAATTGTACTTGAGGTTTCAGCAACCAAAAGTACTTTTTTTTTAGTCTAATGTACTAGGAAAAGTTCAAGTACTTTAAGTACAAGTTGAATTTTAAAAGTAAAAATCCAAATTATTATTTATTCTGAAAAGAAAACAAAATGAATATCTGATCCTTATATCAAAGATTTGTCAATAAAGTTCTTGAAATTGGAAAAATCTTTCTTTATTATTATTATTATTATTATTATTATTATTATTATTATTATTATTAGTTTTGCAAATTTTAGAAGAATAGTTAAACAGTTTAGGTGTTCCAACTTTTTTTTTTTTTTTTTTAAACACTAACACCATTCACTAGCAGGGCCCCTTTCAAGAAGCAGACAGAAATTTAAAATAAAAGGACTCCCATTCAAGCATTAGCTTAACGCAAATCTCTCAGATGAGCCCTGTTGGAGGCTTTAAAGAGAGGAAGATTAAATGCAACAGGAAAAACAGATGAAAAAGGAGTTCCATGGAACAGAGGCAAAATGAAAGGAAGAGAGACCACTAAGAGCAAGCCTCGAGTTTCTAATTTTCATATAAAATCCATGCGAAAGCAAGGAACCCTTTGTAAAACAAGTGCAACTCAATGGTGGTGGAATGTGAGAGGTCAATTACCTTGAGTACCTTCTGCTGTAGTACCTCTGAAAAGAGATAGTGTGCCACTGTCGTGTCACAGAGATAGAAGGGTCAGGAGAGTTTGAAATCAGAGGACAGTTTATTTCTCTTTTAGCCCAAGACTCAACTCTATCCAAAAGAAAGATGGAACTGGAGCTCAACCAAATGTAAGACCTTTTATTCCATACAAGGGTGGATAAGATCCATATATAAGAGTAGTAACTGTTTGAAAGAAAAAAATTCCCACAACATGAACAGAATACCAAGTTTCTTTGAAGCCACTTTAACAATCGTTGTGAAATGAGATTTCAAAGACAATTTACTGATAATGTTCAGACCAAGGATGTTTAAGTTATTCACATGTGAGACGTTAGAGACTTTGAAGGAAATAGTAGAGTTGGAAGGTGTTATTGAGAGGCAAATGTGAAGAAGTTGGGTTTTTAATGAGTAAACTGTACAAGGTTGAGGCAACCCCAAAGGGAAATCGCATCCTGATCAGTAAGAATTAAACAAGAAAAATGAAGTTAAGAAGTTACTCTAAATGCAAAAAATAAAGCATTTTTGAAATGAGTGAAAGAATGGAGAGTTCAGTCATGGGCTTAAGAATGAACAAAGTTATAAGTGCAGCAAAGATCATCGATGAAAAGTAAGAATAAGGTTGGAGATTGAGCAGAACCCTGAGGAACTACACAATTAATAGGAATGGAGGAAGAGGTCATTCCAGCAGCAAGTGCTAATACGGAATGATATGAGAAAAAACAAGACATGAGTAAGAAAAGGTAAATAGGAAACCGAAAGGAAGGGAGTTTAGGGAATAGTAACTTGTACTACACCCTGTCAAAAGCTTTGGGTATCTTCAAATGCCCCTAATCAAGACCCCATAGTCCCTAATGGCAGGTGATCATAAATCAAAAGATAGGAAAGTTGACCAATTGAACTCAATCGTCGAAAGCCATACTGATGATCAGAATGAAGGGGATGAGACTATAGATGGTCCAAAAAATGGGAGTTAAGGAGAATTTCAAAGGTTTTAGACATTACACAAGTGAAAGTTATAGGACGATAGTTGGAAGAATCTAAGTGGCTACACTTCTTTGAGATCAGCTCAACGAATGTGTACTTCCAGAATCGGAGAAAACTATTAGTATTGAAACATAGAGAGTAGAGTCGAACGAGGACAGGCGACAGCTCAGACGTATATATAACTCACTCAGAACACGAGAGGAATGCCATCTGGACCATTAATCTCAGGATCTCACTGATCATTTGTAATTACGGAACACCTGAGAGAAATAGAAGGATGCTAAAATCGTTCAGGATGGAAGTAAATGAAAAAAAAAGATGGAATGAGGATGAAACTGACTGTTCTCAGCGGTAAAATTTTGTTTCATCAGGTTTAAATATATCTTATGTTCAAGAAATTTAGTATCTTCTTGAGTAGATGCATTCAAAATATAATTATACACTATTTTTTCGGACTAAGAAATCAACACCAAAGCGTCTTCAGTTGGATGGAAATATTTTTAAAAAAAACTTATATTTAAGGGATAAGGTAACAGAAGGGCTTCCGTATTAGCGACATCACAGTTCATTTTCCCCAAGTTTCAAAAGCTTCTAATATAGTTATTGCGTTATCAGAGGATTTACCAGGAAGAAGTTTAGGAAACCATCCACCAAAGAAGAAATTGTAACTTTCTCATTCAAAACTCGACAGACACATACTAAAGGCAGGAGCACATTAAAATTGAAATGCAGAAATATTTCAGTCAATCTTGTATTTCTGAAGAAAAAGATGCAGATATATTGAAAGAATCATAAAGAGATGTTTCCAACTCTGGCAAAGCTGTCACAGAAATATTTGACTATTCTACCATCTTCTGATCGTGTAAAAAAAAAATAAAAAAAAATAAAAAAAAATAAAAAAATCTTCAACTTCACGGAAAAAAAATATCTTTCGCTTGATTGACTGATTGATGTTGATTGTTGGATTGACAAAAATTTTGAAACTCTCAAAATGCAGCAATAAGTGGAATTCTGCTTCTAGTTTTTACACTTTGGGGAAAAAAAGAAGTAAAAAAAAACATTACAGAATTAATAAAAGCTTTAATTATTTTCAGATACTTTTTATTCACCATTTACCTTAATTAAATTCTTGTATATTTTATTTTATTGTTTTTAATTATGTAGAATTCAGTATTGGACCTCAATAGTATAATTTTACATGATAATGATTACGATTTTATAAAAAATAAAATTTGAAATGTACTTGTACTTTCTGCCATGTACTTTACAATACATATATATATATATATATATATATATATATATATATATATATATATATATATATATATATATATATATATATATATATATATATATATATATATATAATATATATATGAACCGACCGGGGCCCCGGCCCGGCCCCGGCTAAAAATCAGGGAAAACCGGGGTTGCCGGCCGGGGTTAAAATGGCAAATTATACAAAAAATTTTTTTTTTTTTTAAATTTTCAGCCGATTCTGCTGAAACTTTCAGTGTATATAGATTTTTTACCAGTAAGAAAAGTCCATTTATAGCGTTTTTCCGAGTCTATTACGGTTAAAAGTTTTTTTTTTTTTTTTTTTTTTTTGTGGAAATTTTACTCTTTTTCAATAGAATGGCGGTGCCAAACCACTTTTTAGAATGAGCTGAAAGTTGGACTATTTATTCAAAATTATATGGGCTACAAAAGCCTTTAATACTTTTACAGAGTTTTATTCCAAAAACTGACCAACTATTAGAAAAAAAAATTTTTAAACTAAAAAAATCCACCTTTTCAGACAAAATCTTTTTTAAAAAAATACAACTCTAACATTTCCTATTTTTGGTGTGTATAGAGGAGGGGTGGGGCT
>SEYY01001183.1:227151-234651 GCA_009176605.1 Armadillidium nasatum
GGGTTAGGCTTAGTTAGGTTAGGTCTGGTTATAGTTAGTTATGGTTATAAATTTATAATAGTTATGTGTTATAGGCCGATATTCACAAAGAGTATACTGTCGTCACAAAAACTTTGTGTAGAGATAGGCAACTCAAGCGTATTCAATGAAGGCCATAGTATCCTTTCCAGCCACATCTCTTATGTAAAATCTGTTCTATATTTGTCTACTTCCTACAGAATCAAATCCCCCTCACAATTAACCATAAAGCTTAAAAACCATACGTTAGTTATGAACCTCTTTGAAATTTAATTTTTTTAATACCCCCCCTTTTTTTTTTTTTTTTTTTGAAAAGGGTTCTGTCTGTTAATGGTTACATAAAATATGTAATTCTATGAAACTGATACCTCAGTTAAAGAAGAACAAAGATTATTTCTCCAAAACTGGTTAATTGCGATATATATATATATATATATATATATATATATATAAATATATATATATAATATATATAATATTATAAATATATTATAATATATATATTATATATATATATATAAGAGATAGGAGAGAGAGACCATTTTCCATTTCTTCTATTCCCTCATAAAAGGTTTCGTTCGGAAATTTGTTAGATTGAAAAGCAGAAGAAAAACTATTAAAGATGCGCTAAAAATATCTAAGCGATAAGAGGGGTTACTTTTTGAGTCCAAAAAAAGGGGTTGATTTACAGTTGTATCTGAAAAATGATCAAACACAAATCTTTCTTCTATCATTACGTACTTCTAATAGTCTCCCCCTCTTTAGGTAAAAAGACCAAATTTCAGGAAAACTCAGTAGTACAGGTTAGAATAAACTGGTAAAGATAATAAGGGAAGAAAATAGGAAGTGAGAAGAAGAAAAGAGAGAAATAGAAGAAGAAAATAAAAATGAAGATGGAAAAGATGAGAGAAAACATATTAATTAAACGTAAAGGAAAAACGACAAATGTATCAAACTCCGCATAGCACAAACACGACAATAAAATATTGCTTTCCTATTTCGAAGCCAATTAATATTAAAATGAAATTCAAGTTTGCGTCGTTTTCGCCTCGCTTCTCCCATAAGGGAAAATTCCCACATGCGCATATATTTATTCCCTCTTTCCCACTCTCTCTAATGCTAAAAGCAACGCGCAACGATAAAATCCGAGACTAGCCTAGCATAAGCCTACGTTGCCTTTGCTGTTTCATTTCGATATTAGGTGAAACAAAAATAGCATTACAAATTTTCGGAGAAAGTCACGCACACGCACACATGTGGACCCTATAAACTAAATAATATATATATATAATATATATATTATATTAATATATATATATATAATATATATATATATTATATTATATATTATTTCAAGTAAACGATGTAATTATAACATGAGTGTAAGGTATTTACTTACTTTCTTTTCTAGCAGAACATAACCTGAAACCGAATTTATAAAAAGAGGCCTAAACTACACAAGAATTTACGAAAAGAGACCTAACGTACACAAAAAGATTTTCGAATAGTACTACTTTTTAGGCGGAAAATATCGATTTTTAAATATCGAATAAAAAAAATATCATATTTATAACATAAAAAAAAAAAAAATATAATATATATATATATATATATATATATATATATATATATATATATATATATATATATATATATATATATATATATATATATATATATATATATATATATATATATATATAATATATATACTCATGTGGAATTAGATTTTACGTGGTAAGTTTTGTAATAAAAATTCCCAAGCTCATTGCAATTGTATAACACATTAGTCTGGACGGAGAAATTATCTAACTTTTATATATATATATATACAAACGATACATACAAAAATACATTTACACAAGACGATAAAATAAACAACAGAAAGAATTATATATATATATATATAGTATATATATATATATATATATATATATATATATATATATATATATATATATTATATATATATATATATATATATATATATTTATATATATATATTTGATATTAAAAATCAATTTTCTTTTTTAGCTGTCAATTTATTCTTTAAGATACAAAAGTCAGTATTTAAATGTATTAAAATCTTCAATTACCTGTTTTAAAAATGGAAAAAATGTTTTAAAATATCGAAGCTTCATTATAATTTCAAACACTAAAAAGTATCCTTTTTTCGCATTTTTTTCCATAATATTTAACATAATCTTCGGTTTTTCTTTTTGATCACCAAAATTGCGAACGTTTTATTCCGCCAAACTTTCGTTCAGATTTGATAAAGATGAAAAGTGGGAGACGAAGTCTTCTGAAATATGGGGGATAGAGCCGAGGTAGGCTAGAGCTGAGGGGGGTGGAGGGGATGAAACGTCCAAAATAGAGGGGCGAAATAGGGGCTAGGATGAGGTTATTATTAGGGGTTGGAATTCCCTAGAAACTGGAAGGAAATTTAACTCTATCGTCGGCGGAGGCCCTAGACTCGAACACTAAATATTTTTAAGCAATCATTTTTTTAACGTTTTTAATTGTTTTTTATGCTCATAAAATCGAAGTTTTTAATGCATAATAACTTATCTTACACACACTCACAAACATTAATCTTTCTCCCCACTCTCTGTCAATCTATTTTGGGGGGAGGGAATTTTCTTCACTATTTTCTTATTTCTTTCTCATTTTGATTTATTTGGATTTTGGGATGGGATACACCTAATGTATCTCCTGGCCGGCGCCATATATAATATATATATATATATATATATATATATATATATATATATATATATATATATATATATATATATATATATATATATATATATATATATATATATATATATATATATAGTAAGGATACCGAGATGGCCCGGTAAAAATCTGGCAACCTAACCCAAAACGGAATTTTGATTTGCAATGCAAATCACTCCGCTCAAATTGACCTCACGCTCTTTCCTGACACCATTTTGGAGGTTCAACCCATTGAAATTGGACTCAAGTCTGGGGAGGGGGCCCACGCGGGGGCCCCGTGAACCCTCCAAAAATGGTATCAGGAAGTTGCCTGAGTTTGCAAAATCGCTGCGTTCACCTCACTTTCTTTCCTGACCATTTTCTTTGCGGTTCAGTCAGCCTGAAATTGGTTCGAACTTGGGGGCCTGGGGGTCCGTGAACCGACAAAGAAAATGTCAGGAAGGTCCCTGAGAATGCAGGATTGCACGCAAATGCTGAAAAGACCGTTGCCAGATTTTTACCGGCCCATCTCGGTATCCTTGCTATTATATTATATATATATATATATATATATATATATTATATATATAATATATATATATATATATATATATATATATATATATATATATATATATATATATATATATATGAACTGACCGGGGCCCCGGCCCGGCTCCGGCAAACCCCGGCTAAAAATCAGGGGAACCGGGGTTTGCCTGTCGGGGTTAAAATGGCAAATTATGCTCAAGGGACAGTCCAATTTCAAAAACTTTTTCAATTTTCAGCCGATTCTCCTGAAATTTTCAGTGTAAATTGGTTTTTTCCCGGTAAAAAAAATTAATATCTAGCGTTTTTCTGAGTATAATTTAAAGTTTTTTTTTTTTTTTTTTTTGGAAATTTGACCTTTTTTCAAATTAATAGAGGGGTCAAACCACTTTCTGGAATAACCTGATTATATATTCAGAATTCTATGGGCTACAAAAGCTTCTAACAGACTCTTGTTCCCAGAGTTATAGAAAAAATGTTATAAGCCAAAAACTGACCAACTATCGAAAAATAAATTTTTTTGAAAAAAAAAATCTGTTTTCGAACAATACAAAAAAAATACAACTATAACATTTCTTATTTTTGATGGGTGGATAGAGGAGGGATAGGGCTACAAATTCCTCTCTATACTTTATTCGATGAGATTCGTTAGTTTCGGGATATAGCCTTCAAAAAGTTCCATTTTTGACCAAATTTCAAAAATTCCCAAAGTTTGAGAGGATATATCTCGCTTCAAACAAATAGCTTTTAATAATAACCAAATAATAACTTCTAAATAATAACCAAAAATAAAAAAAAAATTAGTAGGTAGCGTTTTTTTTTAAATAATTTTTTTTTCAGATTTTTTTTTCAAGTGCTTTGAACTTTTTTTCTTGACTTGATATCAAGAATCTGTTCCCACTAATGCAAGAAATTCGGGCTAAGATTATTCAGTTAAATTTTCAGATCATGTGGACCTGTGGTTTGACCCAGATATTCATTTTTTCAACTTTGAGTCCAAATAACTTTCAAACCGTTATGGACTCAGAAAAATGCTCGAAATCAACTCAGAACTTTGGGAAAAACTGCATATACCCTGAAAATTTCAGTCAAAGTAATAAAAAAAAAATTTCAAACAAAATATAAGAAAATTAAGATTTTTTTCTTGTTTTTTTCAATATTTTTTCTTTTCCTTTTGTTTCTTTTGACCGCTCTTTTCTGCTAGTGAATGTTCATCTTTGTGTTTTGATTTTAGATGCCCCCATAAAGATTTAGTTGAAAAATTTTTACTTTGGGCACCCGAAGGTCCTCTTCTAGTTTTCTGACTGCAGATGTTACATTTAGCTATTTCGAGCTTATCTTGAAACATTGTAAAGTACTCCAATACTGCAGAAGCTGATCTTTTAGTCATATTGACTGAAAGTATAAACAAAATAATAATTTTTAAATAATGAAGCTAAATTATACAAGTTTGATACATCATAATAAAATAACAATATATATAAATACAGGTTATATTGATAATTTTAAATCTTACATTTTTTCAAACTTTAACTTCGGGTCTTACCTAGGAATCACTATTATGAATCAGAATTTTTTTTTTTTTTTTTTTAATTTTTGTACTTTCTTTAAAACTTTTATTATACAATATCTGCAATTTTCTGAAATATTTTCGGAGAAAATGCATATAATCATTAAATTAAGTGAATGTTGGCTATTCTACTCCTTCCTTACAATTAAATAAACCTCAATTAAATTTATATCTAATTTTCTTAACCTAAAATTTCAGTGCTTTTGACCTGTTTAAAAATTTTAGGCAACCCCATCCTTGGCAAAATTCCAGCCAAGGTCGGGTCCATATATATATATATATATATATATATATATATATATATATATATATATATATATATATATATATATATATATATATATATATATATATATATATATATATATATATATATATATATAGAGAGAGAGAGAGAGAGAGAGAGAGAGAGAGAGAGAGAGAGAGAAACCTCGTAACTCGAACTTAATCCGTTCCGGAACTCGGTCCGAATTACAAATTGTTCGAATTTCAAAGCAGATTTTCCCTTTGAAATACATGTTAATTAAATCAATGAATCCGTTCTTGAACCCTCCATAATCGTTTTATTTTTTTTTAAATATCTTTTTTACATCGAAAGGCATTTGAAATCACTAGAAATTGTTGTAAATAACAAAATAATTAATAAATTATAATTAAATACATGTATTATAAAAAATAACATATAAACAGAGTTAAGTATAATGAATAATACATGTATACGTATATAAAATTAAACATTTCAATTTACCTTTTTAACGAAATGTTTTTAACCGTCTGTCTAGCCAGTTCGAATTGCAAGGCAAAAAAGTTCGAGTTAACGGGCATTCGACTAATAGGTTTCCACGTATATATATATATATATATATATATATATATATATATATATATATATATATATATATATATATATATATATATATATATATATATATATATATTATAGGGGCACTTTTGACGGCAGTGCCAGCTGGCCCTCTCACTTTCTTTCTACAGCCTTTTAGAGGTGAAATAGCTCCTACATTCTTTCCTGAGGTATTTTAATCCCAATAATACTAGAATTAATCCAGATAATCCCCTTAATCCGTTAATTTTGACACCTAATTATGTTAATCCCCTTAATTCTTTAAACCAAGCTGCTTTTTTTTATTTTTTCCCCTTTGTACGTGCCACCCACCCTTAGGCTCTCATGACACTTCATTGCTAGTGTCAGGGCCTAACTCATGCTCTTTCCTAAGGGATATTTCGAGCTTTTTCTAGCAACTTCTTCCACGTGGCACCCTTGGTAGATCACCACTTCGTACGAGGGGAGTGCCAGTGTCAGCTGAGGGTAAAATGTAACTGCAATTTGCGAGACCCTCTTTGCAACATTGCAATATTGCAAGGCAACTTCAGTGATGACGTCACCCACATGTGTGCATGCGTACACACACACACGCACCTGAACCTGTGACGTTATGGCACTGAACCATCATGACATTATGACGTTATCCACCAAATCATCATGGTTCTTTTTACCACGTAATATTTTACATAACATACATTCGTTTAACGTATTAGTGTAACTTCATTATATACTTTTGTGACTTTGAATCCAATATTACTTTATTGATTATATAATCATGCTTACGTCATTGATTATATCGAATGAATTATTACGTAATGATTATATAATCACTGTTGTTACGTCATCGATGGCATCATTACATAACATAAATTCCTTTATTATATTAATATGACATCACATATTTTTCCTCATGACGTCGTCGTATGAATCCGAATGAGTCAGATGATCATCGCCCTATCTGAAGGGAAGTTCCTCTATGGGAGCGGATACGACACGGAACGTATACATACTAATGATGGATAAGCATTTAGCGGCATTTATTTTTTTTGAGATATTTTTGAATAATAGCAGTTAGCCACTTTTAAGTAAAATCTGTCAATACTTAGCTAATTACCTCTCATCATATTTTCAAACATGGATGTAAATATTGTGAAGTCATACATTTTCTTTTATCACTTTGTATTCGGGTTTTCATAATATTGATTTTTATTTGTGATGTCACGACCATTAATTCTTGTGACATCATGGGTCATCTTGACTTTCTGTTTACGTGATCTCTACCATCTTGGATTTCTGTACACGTTGTTTTCATCCCCGTAGATTTTCTCTTAACCACGTAATTTTACCCAATTGATATCCGATTCCTGATATTTTCTGTTTATGACTCACTACATTTGCAAATTATTATTTACTTTACCTCACTATAAAAAAAGTCCTAAAGGTGACATTGTGTTTATGACGCAATTATCTCGTGACTGATATTTGTATCGTAGCCCATCAAAACCTGATATTTCATGTTTATGATTAGTTTCATTTACATTTCCCGTATAACATTAATACATGTTTACACTTTCTAAACAATTTGTTTCATATCAGCGATGCCATTCTATGACGACACTTGATGTATTTATAAATATTTCAAAAAGAAAGGCAACATATTAAATGTATATTTCAAACTCGATGGACTCAGACGCATACATGAATATCATCATCGACCCATCATACAGTTTTTTAGACGTGTTCACAGAAAAATGTGAGTAAGATGCCATTTTAAAGCATCAATATCAACTAATCATACGAA
>SEYY01001183.1:239651-244651 GCA_009176605.1 Armadillidium nasatum
AATTAAAAAGGAAAGAACATCACCCAAATCAGGGTTTATTACTTAGATGTGTATTTATGAAACAAGACTGCTGGTCATTAGAAATCGGAACAATATTAGGTAATTCTATAGAGACAAGCCAAAAAATATTATCTACTCGGCCTAACTACGTAGAGGAAATGATCTGAAATATATTTTTTAGGTTTATCAAAGCACGGGAAAGGATTTTGTAAGAAAAAAAATACGAAAACACTGAAATTAGAAAAAATAAAAGAAATTTCAAATGATTACAATTACGTTTTTTTTTTTCAATATGGCGTCACATATCGTCTGCAGCAAAGAGGAATTGTCCTATTAAAATACATATTATCCTTGCACTGTCTTTCTTTTTAACAAGGTTGCTAAATCAGATTATGACTAAATAAAAGAAAATGAAAATGTCTCGTAATATATATATATATATATATATATATATATATATATATATATATATATATATATATATATATATATATATATATATATATATATATATATATATATATATATATATATATTATTATTTAATACGTAGAGGAAATGATCTTATATATATTTTTTAGGTTTATCTAAGCACGGGAAAGATTTTGTTATATATTATATATATATATATATTATATATATTATATATATATATATATATATATAATATATTAATATATAATATATATATATATATATATCGATATTTTTTTTTTTTTTTTTTTTTTTTTTTTTTTTTTTTTTTTTTTTTTTTTTATATATATATTATATATTATATAATATATATATATATATATATATATATATATATATATATATATATTATATATATATATATATATATATATATATATATATATATATATATTCAATAGAAAGAAAAAAAAAGTTAAAATTTACGATCAGACTCTAAATAAATGAGAAAATGAAGCAAGCCGCCAATTACAGATCAGACTTAAAGGCTTCTGAAAATGTTAGGCCTTAAATGAACTTGCTTGCCTAAGTCTCCAACTGATGAGTAAATATTTTAACTTGTTTTATTATAATTGCTTTTTACTGCCACTGTCTCCTGCGTCTGACATTATGTTTTATATATATATTATATATATTATATATATATATATATATATATATATATATAATATATATTATAATATATATAAGTGGCGGCTGTCATTATGGGCTCCGGGGCTGCAGCCCCTCCAAATTAAAAATACCAGGCGTAGGATTTGATATAAAATGAAATTTTTGTCAAGAAAAGTGATTTAAATTCATTTTTTAACAACTTAATACATAAAAAGTATATCATTAGAAAATAAGAAGTAAATGGCAAATTTTGGGTACGTTAAAATTTTTATGCACGGTAAATGTAGCAACTTACGAAGTTGTTTAATGTCGACGAGGGTGTTGTTTTAATTGACAGTTTATGTCTTTTTCTTGTTCGATATATTATATATATTAATTATAATATATTAATATTATTTATATATAATTATTATATATATATATATATATATTATGCCAGATGCACTTTTTACTTAAATATTACAAACTTATTTAAGTAATTAAAAAGGATAACATTTTGTATCCTTGCAGAATTTAAGTAAGAATATGGGAATAAAAAAAATTATAATAATTTTAATACGTACGTAATAATTGTTTTTTATGTTGAAAGACGTACGTTTGGCAGAGTCTGTTTTTGTGAGATAAATTTTTTCAATTTTGAAGGAAGATAAATTAGCGATTGAGTAAGAATAGTGTAAAAAATGTGAAATTTATATAAATATATAATAAAAAGCAATTACAACTCCGATACGTCTGAAGCAGAGAGATGTTTCTCGACTTTGAATAGAATAAAAACTATAAATGTAGTACCATTAGCGATGTTTTCAATAGAGAGCGAAATAAAATACCAGATTTCAATGAAAAGTAATCTTATTTTTAATAATTAAGCTTTCCAAGAACTAATCTTATTTCTAATAATAATAATAAATAATAATATAATTAATAATATATATAATAATATAATATGTAAAAAATTTTGCATTGATATATAGATGCTTCCAGTAAATCGATATTATATATAATAATATAATATATATATATATATATATATACTATAATATATATATATTATATATTAATATATATAATATATATATATATATATATATATATATATATATATATATATATATATTATATATATAATATATATATAATATAATATATATATATATATATATATATATATAAATATTATATAAAAATAAAATATAATAAATAATATATAAATAATATAATATAAATATATATATATATATATAATATATATATATAAATATAATATATATTATATATAATATATATATATATATATATATATATATATATATATATATATATATATATAATATATATATATATATATATATATATATATATATATATATATATATATATATATATATATATATATATATATATATATATATATATATATATATATATATATATATATATATATATATATATATATATATATATATATATAATATATATGTTATAACGTAAAAATTATTATTATTATTATTATTATTATTATTATTATTATTATTTATATATTAATTAATAATAATAATAATAAATAATAATAATAATAATAATAATAATAATAATAATAATAATAATAATGGTATTAGATTTTGGTATGTCTGAATTTTAGTCTCCGAATGCTGCCCGTCTGGCTAAGTTTTTTTTTATTATTATTATTTAGTGTCTGACAAGGGGAAAAAAAGTGTTATAGAGAGCAGGTCACAGTGCCAAATATTGTGCTCTCAACAACATAAATTGATATATTACTACTACCTTGAAAACATGACATGTTGTCACACTGTCACGCGAAAGCATCGGTTCATCAAAGCACTCGACCTACGAACAAACAAAATGTCAACCACAATGACAACTCACACACACACACACACACTGATATATATATATAATATATATATATATATATATATATATATATATATATATATATATATATATATATATATATATATATATATATATATATATATATATATATTGCATTTAATGGCTTTGCCATTGCAATTTCGCCTGCACGAATGGACATTCTCTGGTCATTTTTAACTTGTTTTATTTTATTTTATTTTTTTTTCCCATTCGTAAAGGGTAGCTCAAAAATTTCCTTAAAACAAGTAAAAAAAAAAAAAAAAAAAAAAAAAGATAATGTCGCAAATCCTTAACGTTCCCTTTGATGTACAATTAATTCTATTTTAATTGGTTCACTTTTATTATAAATTTACATTTAACTCCATTAATCGGAGGGAGCTGCTGAATATCACGTCTTTATTACAAAAATAATCATTAGAAATTTTGAGAACCTTCTCCGTTTGTTTAGCGAATCAAATCATATATATATATATATATATATATATATATATATATATATATATATATATATATATATATATATATATATATATATATATATATATATATATATATATATATATATATATATATATATATATATATAACACCCTTCAAGAAATATTTTACTTGGCACTAATCCAATCATACTTTTAGGGCACTCCTCCCCCCCCCTTAACGCTACCCATACAGAAGCATCAAACTCCTTCATCCCTTCGTCAGACATCCCTGTCACTCAACGGACCAGACTCATTAACATACGCAGCTTGGACAACCCTTCATGTCGTCATGACACTTATGACAATTAATTATGTGCTTATGGCATAATTTGGATTAATATTGGATATTAAATTAGGTGTTAATGATTTGGGTGAATTTTACAACTGTGTTTCGGTAATTTCCACCCATATATATATATATATATATATATATATATATATATATATATATATATATATATATATATATATATATATATATATATATATAATATATATATATATATATATAATTATATAATATATAAATTAATTAAAAAATAAAATTAGTTTAAAAAAAAAAAAAAAAAAAAAAAAAGTTTTTAAAATTTTAATGTTTATTTTAAACAGTATCAAGGTTATGATTTTAAATCTAATGATGAGCCATATATATATATATATATATATATATATATATATTTATATATATATATATATATATATATATATATATATATATATATATATATATATATATATATATATATATTACGGAAGGTTGCTGCCAACATATTGGGAGTCACAACGTCATTTGCCTGCCGAATGTTATCTTTCAGATGCCCGAGTATGTGGTTAGTTACAATACACTTTCCCTTTCAGCATGCCCATAGGAAAAAATCCGACGGGGTAAAGTCAACTTGGTAGCCAAAGTTCCTTGGAAATGACCCGATCTTCAAAAAAGGACTCAATTTCGTGTGTGCTTAAGTTTGACGTGTGCAAATGATGCCATCCTGCTGAAATTAGCCAGTCCGGAGTTCCTCGTCATTCATATGATTTATGAAAATGTTCATATACGTATTTTATTAACTTATGACCAGTACTTTAATCTTTATAAGCGCATATCTGGAGACATACTGGGACACCAGTAGTATCTTCAAAACACTGATTTTTGAAATTTTAATATGTCAGAACATGGAAAGACATGCAAAATTCTACTTCTTTAAATTTAGAACTTAAATTGCGATGCAAAAATAATCATTTCTCCAGTACCTGAGGTAATTTGTTTTCGTTTTGGAGAATATATTTGGCCCTCACTACTAAACAGCCTTTCACTCTCAATAGAAACTTAAGCAGAGAGATATTTATGAGCCAATATAAGTAAATTAATCGTCAGAAAATTGACGATGACTATTGAGAATATGCCTATTTATAAATGACGATTAATCGTCCCATCATATATATATATATATATATATATATATATATATATATATATATATATATATATATATATATATATATATATATTATATATTATATATATATTATTATATATATATATAT
>SEYY01001183.1:247151-249717 GCA_009176605.1 Armadillidium nasatum
AATATACTGTAGAGTTATCGGCATAATAGTGAATAGACGATGAAGTAGCAGATATATCAATAATAAAGAGAAAAGAGTTAGTATAAAAGAGAACCCTGATTTAACATCACTACAAATATTATTTAAAGAGTGAACTGAAACTATCAACAGCAGCTGCTCTTGGAAACGGAAACACATATAACGTCACAGAGGGAGAAATAGATACTAAAAATACGTTTGGAAATCAAAGCTTTTTGTCAATATCTATAAAAACCTTTCAATACATTGAAAAGATTCACCGAAATTCTGAAGAGCAAAGTCAAATGATCGATCGTCAAAGAGAATGAAAAGTAGATCATCTCTCCGGCATTGTTTACTGAAATCCATGTGGCGATTTGAAAAAAAAGATGAGATTTAATTTGTTTCCAAGTCTTACTGAAAGATAAAAGGTGACCGGCAGAGGCAAAACAATATATTATGACAGGGTGAAAGTTCAGATCCACGGAAAGGATACCATATATGGACAACAATCTCCTTAGAATTTAAACTTAGAGGAAGGAAAAAGAAATTAAATGTTAGGCATAAATGAGTTGAAAGAAAATTCAAAAAAAAAAAAAAGTATAAAGAGAACGTTTTTCATCATTTCATCACATACAAACAGTATTTCGTCTTTCGATGAAATTTAGTAAAAGAACTGTAAGAGGAACCAAAAAAGGGCTTACTATAGAAGCTCTCAAACAATCGAGTTTCGGTTAGGAACAAAAAATGAGATGTATAGAAAGGTGATGTCCAAAAAATAAAAATAAAAAAATAATAAAAAAAAATAAAAAAAATTAAAATAAAGACTATAAAGACTGCGAATGTTTCAAAAATTAATGAAGACAAAAAGCCGTGCCTCTGAAGCCGGTGGTTGCGATCCCCTTTCGATGATAGGGTGGAGTGGATTAGGGGCAGGTTTTAGATTTAGGGTGTGTTCCACATAATCAAGCATGACGTCACGATTAAGAAACCCCCAGCGGCTGCGAAAATATTTAGAATATTCTTTGATTTTCGTGGGACACTTCGCTGTAGCAAATATCAGCTGATCTATATAAACGTAAATATATTTTAAATTCTGATAATCAGTCATTTAATTAATTTAAGTAATTACTTCATTTAATTAATATCATAAAGGAACATATGAAGGAATACAAGATAACGTATGAGTCAAACGTAGATTTTTAAAAAGACTTTGGCGGCAGCCACGATTAAAAAACATTGGAACCAACGAAATTCCGAATAATTGGAAAATAATTAATTTGTTTCATTTAAAACAAATTAATGATCTGAAAAGGCTAAAATAATTATCCAAAATAATTTACAAACAAAGCTACCTGTGTAATATTTACAAAAGGTTTTTATTCTAAAAGAAGGCATTGACCTAACTCCCCCACGTTTAACTACATCACGTGACTATTCAAGATTGCGTCAGCAAAAATTAAAGATTGAAATTTCTATCTTCAATTTTCGCTGCCGCTAGCAGAAAGTTACTGCAGGAAAAATCGCGGGGCACGATTAATGGGACACTTTGCTTTAGCCATCTTCAAAATTCTTTAAGAATCTTTACCGTGGAACGCCTCCTTAGTCACGTGGGCATCTCCAGACCTAGTTTTCTGTTATCTTTAAACTTGCTAAAAAAGTAAATGTATAGACGTTGTGTTAGGTGTTTAAAAATATAATATATATATATATATATATATATATATATATATATATATATTATATATTTATATATATATATAATATATTATATATATATATATATATATATATATATATATATATTATGAATGCCTTACCTTCCAGTTAACAGTGCCAAAAAAAATAGGTCAAATATTGACAATTGGCACTAAATCGTCCAGCGCTCTTATTACGCCAGTGTTTATTATTATTATTATTATTATTATTATTATTATTATTATTATTATTATTATTATTATTATTATTATTATTATTATTATTATTATATGAAATAAAGTAGAATTGGTAAATAAAAATCACATTGAAATTTTTTTTTTTTTTTTTTTTTTTTTAATGGTTAAAAATAATTATGTAACTTCACATATAACAAACATAATATCACGATTTTTATAACTCCATTTGTCATATTTTTTGGTTCTTAAAAAAAATTGTTTTATAGTCCAGTTTGTTAAATTTTTATTTATTTTTTTTATGTAAATTTCTATTTTTTTTTTATTTGGATTTTAAAAATGAAAAAAAAATTACGAATTTTGAAAATTATCCACTATTTTATGTTCGGATGATAACATTAAGTTTATTGTTTTGATGTAAATTTGCAATTGTATTTATGATACACCTTTCAAAATCGAAATGTCTTTTTAGAGGAGCGGCACAACCTCTCACTTCCGACTCTGATGAAACACTGAATGAAAACTGAAATATTTTTTTGTTTCTGTATTTTCATTACACTTTTTAGAATTTTCAGTTTTCTTTCGTTAGATCTGTCTTGTCGGGGTCAAACTATAACAGTATATTAAAAAAAAGAAGTTCAAATACCAAGGCATTGAATAAATGCCTGCTATTTATT
>SEYY01001184.1:0-5000 GCA_009176605.1 Armadillidium nasatum
CGTACGTCTCAATTGGTCCTTTTTCTTCCATTCTCTCTGATTCTGATGGTTCGCTGCTCTTCAATATTTCGGTGAATCATTTGATGTAGCATTGTTTATATCAAAAGCTTTTGAAAGAGTTTGTAACAAAGCTCTAATTTTTTAAACTTTTCTCTGTCAGTACCTATTCTTCTCTTTGATTTCCTTTCCGATCGCTCTAATAAATTGTTATAGAAGGTCGCCTCCATTCTTTAACCTGATCAATAATGGAGTTTCCCAATATTCTGTTTTATCTCCTACATCCTACCTGAACTTTTTCTGTATCTATCCACTCTTAGCAAACTCTTCATTATCCTCCATGACGAAAAGCTTCCTTCAGAGAAGCAAACAGTTGACACTAGAAGTGTAGCTTTTGAGGAACTAACAATGCTTTCTTGAAAAGGTAACATTGCGTTCCTCTCTAAAGAAGCTGTAAATATATTGGGTGTTTCCAAATGCTTTCAGGACAATTGCTCGATTTTGTACATGTGTTTCGTTAGCCTTGGGAAGATATTCCACTCACTCACACAGCTTTATTTTGAAAAGGTATATTATAGAGTTTAAGTTTATAGCCTTACCTACTTCCTACTGTAACTAAACTCTCTCTCTCTCTCTCTCTACTTTTTTTCCAATACAATAAAACTGTTGTATAACTCTTATAGATATTATAAAGAACAATCTCTTCTGAATTCTCTTCTGTATACTTCGTCCTTTGAAAAGAACTCTTGATTCTATTCTTTCAACACAGCCTCATCACATCTCTGATCAATTTTCTGACCCCGGACTTAATTGTACATGTTTAAACATCGTGTATTGAGACATGTCTCTCTATGATCAGAGTCAATAAAATGTTTTCCCAATTCTGGTGGTTCCGTGGTTGTTTATATCCTTCCGATCTTTTTAAATCCGAAAACACTTTTCAATTTGTGGTTCTTCTTCGAAACAAGTACGTGCCATTCAAAAATTAAAATCTTGTGCTGTTAAAAATAATAATTAGCTGACCTGAATCTTTAATTTATTCTACATTTTTTGTTGTAAGATCTAGCGTCTCTTTGTGTTGTTTGCTTCGGTTTGACGCATCCTTTAGATCCACCTAGGGAGACCGTAGGTTCACTGTCTCACTTTATTACAATTAAATATTGTGTTTGTCACTTTAAAAATTCCTTTCATCTATTTCATCCGTTTAATAAGAAGCAAAATTGAAGGTAAGGTAATTATTTACTCTTTTATTCTTATTATCCATTATCTAAACACTCCTTTTATATATATATATATAATTTATATATAGTATATATATAAATATAAATATATATATATATATATATATATATATAATATATATACCGTTTTCTCCATCTGTTCTTGAAGTGAAGATTGTCGAAATCCGAAGAAGAAGGGCATTTGTTGACCACGATTCACTCCCTCTGTTCCAAACACTGAAAATGAAAAAACTTCATTCATTTCATTTCTAAATAAATATTCCATTTAATTAAATATAAATCCTAAAATAAATGTTTCTTTCTTCTGTTGCATAGATAATATTTTTATAGGAAACTTTTCATTAATTTAAAATAATTATAAATAACACCTCCGGGTATAGACAGAATAGAATCATTTAGCAACTTTTCTAAGAAAAGAAAGATTTCACGAGTCTACGAGCTTGTATATATATATATTATATATATATATATATATATATATATATATATATATATATATATATATATATATATATATATATATATATATATATATATATATATTATATATATATATATATATATATATATATATATATATATATATATATATATAGACAAAATTGATAAGTTTGAGTAGTGAGATCAAGGTTTATTTCAATAAACATAATTGTGTCTTCTATGAAAACTAAAAATCCTAACGTTACTAACGATATACAGTAGGTCAGATAGATAGGAAGATTCGTAGACAAAACGGGGATAAGCCCTTTTGCATTTGAGTTTAAATTCAAACTTCAACGACTATTTTTTTCTAATGAAATAGCCTGGGCTTAGAAAGTTGCCTATTTTAAACATATAAGTTACTACGTTGTTAATTAAGAAATTTTTTTAACAAATATTATCGTTTTCCCTCAAAAACATTTATCAAGAAAATAAATAAAGACAAATATAAAAAATATTTGTGATCTTCAAAATAACTCTTTGTTATTTACGAAGCAATTTTATATTTATTTAACAGTTTTTTGGGGCAGTAATTTGAATTCTTGATTGTCCTAAATTTATAACATTGATCTACATTACTAAATTATATTTTTTTATACTATGGTAATATTCTTTTACTCACCTTGCTGAGGCTTCTCGGTTATAGGCTGTGAATGTGAAGACGAAACGAAACATAGACCAACCAACTCTGAAGAGCTTTCCAACTCTTCCAGCGAAATTAAAAATTACGTGTTGAAACATTCCAAGAAGCGACTTTGGGTTGAGGTTCTTCTTCCTCCTTTAAATCTTCTTCAGGATCGTTTAAGGACAAAGTTGTCAACTGAAGATTACATCCAACAACACAAGCCTCTTGCTCTGCAGCCTTTGTGTAAGTAACGATGCATTCTGATTAATATATATATATATATATTAATATATATATATATATATATATATATATTATATATATATATATATATATATATAATATATATATATATATATATATATATATATATATTATATATATATATATATGTGTGTGTGTGTGTGTGTGTGTGTGTGTATGGTATGTGTGTGTGTGTATGTGTAAAATATATATATATATATATATATAATATATATATATATATATATATAATATATATATATATATATATATATATATATATATATATATATATATATATATATATATTATATATATATATATATAATATATATATATTATTACATTATAAAGTTTTATTGGCAGTTTCACTTTTAATAATTAAATTTACCTTGACGGCACGTATGTTTGGCTTGTTCAAGTCTTTCCTTCATATTTAAATGTTCATTTTTTGTTGTTTCATGTTTGTTTTTGATGGAATAAATGTTTTTGCTCATTTTATTATCTTTGTTCTTTTTAATATCATTCTTTTTCCCAGTGTTATGTTTGAAAGCTGACGAATGTTTTTGCGCATGTTTTGCATTTTTTATTTTCGTTTCTAAATTTTCTTTTCTCTCTTTATGACTTGTCGGTTTTGTTTCTCCTCTTGGTCCATTTGTCGTAGTCGTTTGTCTGTTAGCTTCGACAGGATGATCTTGAACAGGCTGTGAAGTAGGTTCCATAGTAGTTTTAGAGGAAGACTCTTGTTTATCGATTTTGAATAGCTCATTTTTAGTCAAGCGATCGACTTGCTTAATGCCATCTTTATCGGCAATGGACGGAGGCTTATTTGATGTTACGCTTATCGGGGAGTCGATTTTCGTTTGGGGATTGTTAGGGGGGACTTCATTGGTTAGTCGTAGATGAGCGTTTGGTCGATTTCCAAATAAATGAAGAATTAGAGTTGTTGATCGTTTCTGTTTCGTTGATTTGACTTTTGGCTCGTGCTGAAAAGGAATTTGTTCGGAGGTCGAAATAAACGCTGCAGTCAGTAAATCACATCCTTTTTGACAAGCAGAAGTTAGTGATTCCTTCAATTATATATATATATATATATATAATATATATATATATATATATAATATATATATATATATATATTATATATATATATATATATATATATATATAATATATATTATATATATATATATATATATATATATAGTGGGGCATATAATCATACCATATAATAAATAACTTCATTCACAAGTAAACATAGACATACCTGAACTATGTCGTTTTCTTTGTAGTTATTAATACACTGTCCTTTGCACGGCTCCCAATGAGTTGCAGAACCATCCACAAAAGCTCCAACCACCATAAGTAACCAAAGATACATTTTAAGTCCTTCGATCTTGGATTTTAGTTAACAAGAATATCCTGCAAGGTAAATACTAAAGTAATTGAAATAGTTTAAGCACAAAATCGTAATCCTAAATTATATTCTACGTAAGAGGATCCAAAATTGAATGAGTTCATTGCAAGATGTAACAGAACTGTCTCGATCAATGAAAAGAAGTAGCACACTTCCTTCCTTTTATTTGTCTCTTGGAGAAAAAAAACGACTTTCCCTTAACAGTATTCCATCTACAGATACGTCAATTTTATTACTTTCTTCATTTGATTTATGTAATAGTAACAATTATTCTTTTCACCTACATTTTACTTTTCCCATTTACTTGCCACAATAAAATTACCTTCCTCTCTCTCTCTCTCTCTCTCTCTCTCTCTCTCTCTTTCTCTCTATCTCTCTCTCTCTCTCTCTCTCTCTCTCTCTCTTTTTTTTACTTTCAATTTTAAAGTGTATCCACTTTTTTATTTTTTTCCTCTCTCTTTCCTTACTTAAACACTCAAAGTAATATTTAATATCCTAATTATCTATCTTTATATCTATCTATCTATCTATCTATCTATCTATCTATATCTATCTCGTTCTCTCCTTCTCTCACTTTTTTATAGAAAATTTTTCTTCTACTTTATTTCTCTCCTTTTTGAAAACGACAGAAATGTAGTAATAGAAAAATGGTAGAAACCTTGAAAAATATCTTTCTTATGGACTAAATTAAAATGATTTTTTGAAAACGTACCAAAACAAAAGAAATCAAAAACATACCAAAACAAAAGAAACCAAAAACATACCAAAACAAATGAAACCAAAAACATACCAAAACAAATGAAACCAAAACTATATCAAAACAAAAGAACAAAAAATATATCAAAACAAAGAAATCAAAAACATACAAAAAACAAAAGAAACCAAACAATAAACTAAAAGCAAAAGAAAAACAAAAATATACCAAAACAAAAAATAAAAAACGAACAAAAAACAAAAGAAACCAAGTAATTAAAATAATGACTAAACTAATTTATTT
>SEYY01001184.1:15000-42500 GCA_009176605.1 Armadillidium nasatum
ATAAAGAATGTTACAGATAAATACCGAAAAAGTAGATTAGAAATCAAGCTTAGTAACAGACTCTATCAAAAATTTTCTATAAGTGTATAGATTCATAGCAAAAGATTCACAGAATACCGAAGAGCAGAGGACCAAGATTCAGAGAGAAGGTAAAAAATGATCATCAATCGAACGCTTCTAATGGAAACCATATTTGACGATATATGATAACATCAGTGATATTTAAGATTTCTCCAAATCTTCATTTTTAACGATATTTTATAAAACTTTAGAAAGAATAGAGTAAAAGGAGTGGGAGGCTTAGAAGGTGGGTTCGACTCCCTTCTTTCAGTGAAGATTATATATATATATATATATATATATATATATATATATATATATATATATATATATATATATATATATATATATATATATATATATATATATATATATATATATATATTAGCTTGATGTTGGAAGCATTGTTAGGAAGGTAGTATATTATTAGATATAGAGAATACCGCCGATGGTTTCCTAACCACAGAGCACCAGGTCTAAAAGTGTGTATATAAACATGAAACTTTTTTTTTACTGACGTAGTAGTTACATTTCTTCAGAAAGGGCAAATGACGAACAGTGGATGAAGTAAAAGACTCTTTTATTTTATAGGGCGTAGCGTTACTACAATCATGAAATTGTATCGTTGTTCCATATAAAAGAACATTGGTGACCATTATGTTTGCACAACTCGTAACCATTACCAATATACCGACTGCAACACCTTCAACATTTATACGAAGGCTGTTGCTTGGTGCTTCGTCGACGGGTAAATAAATGTTAGTCGCAAATTAGTTCCTTTCATATAATTGACCCATTATACTTATAATTATGTTTTCACAGTTCGAAGAAAATCCTCATACCACCTTAGAGATAAATTTTTAACATTGCTTCGGTGTAAACGTATGCGATATGAATGTGCCTGTTATCTTACCAAATTGTCTTCCAGGTTCTCATTAATCTACAATTTCTGCAAAACGAACTTCCACAACTATTTGAGGATTTTCTCTTAGCTTCATTTAGTCCACTCTTTAAACACGGCAGAGATACAGCATATTATATGCATCAGGTGACACACTATCTAAAGCCGATTTACGCCAAAGTTGGTCTACCGTAGCACAAACGGTAGTGATTGATTTACGTGCTAGCTTAGTATGTGTGAGGTAGTTTGATACCGATTATAACATTTTGTAAAAGGTCTTCTGTGCTCTTTTCATAACCCGCGAATCAAGCTTGTCTAGTCACCCTTGAAACGCTAACCCAAAGATCCGTTGCCTTTGGCGGATGTTCCTAAGTCCTTTAATCCAACTGTCAATAAGGTTCAATCCAACTCCAATCCATCCAGATTTCTAAAGGAAGTATTTCTCATTCGATATCTTAAATTCTCATCGCTTCCTTGTGACCATTCTATCCATAAGGTATAAACATAATTCTTTAAGTTTTGCTATATGCAAAAAACTCAAATAATGGCCTGATGATAATGATCAATCTATAATGAGATTAAAATAGAAATATAATGAATTAATAAAATTGAAATTTACTTGAAGAACATTAAAGAAAATTTTTCAACTTATTTTAAACACCTTTTTTAAATTTTTTAAAAGGAATTAAGGAAAAAAAAAAAAAGAGCTTCAAAAAATATTTTATTTCGAACATATAAAATACAGAAGGAAAAAATTGGCATACAAGAATTAAAACCTAAAATATTGGTCAGATAAGCAATAATGCTTAACCTACTCCAAAAAATTATAAAAATTATTTTGATATACTCTTATATCTCCTGTTTCATACATAACAAACTCACTCAAAACAGTCAAAATTTCCTTTTTCTACAAATACTTCAGCAAATGCCCTTAATTGGTAACAAATCACAGCTTGACCAAAAAATAAAAATTTAAAAAATTTAACAAGAAAGCATTTTTATCACAAAGACTAAAAAAAAGTACATCAACAAATCAATATTGAAGTCAATTATTAAGCCCTTAAGTAAATGTAATAGTAATAATAATAATAATTCAAATACGATGAAAATTTATTAAATGTTGGTAAATAAGGATCAACCCACACTGCAATTATTTTATTACCTACAAAAAAAAAAAATGAAGACCGACCAGCTTAGAATGTTCACATTTCCTTTGACCATGAAACTACAATGACCATATTCAAAGTAACCTTCTTTACATCCCAAAGTAGTGGATAAACCCTTTATATCTTTAATGGCATCTTATAAACTCGTTATCCCGTTAGCTTATATTGTAGTCTTTACAAGTAATTTCTATCGGCTAATGCCAACGAATTACTTATCATTATTTTGTTAAGAGAATGGCTTTGAATTCACAAAACCTATTAATTTAAAGCCATTTAAGTTATGGTGTTTTAATTACGCTTTCGTTAGCTTAGCATAAGGCTTATATACCCTAATATTCATTCCCTCACAAGGTTCCAATACTTTACTGCATTGCTAAAACACCATCTGATCATACTTCTTTTTTTTCCTAATACAAACACATTTCTATCGGGAATTTTAAAAACTACAGCATCCCTCCAATTTCTTTCTTCAGTCCGGTATTTTGACACTATGTTAGTCCACTTATCTTCAAAATTTTCTGAAAAAATTCATATCTTCCTACAGATAGTTTACTCCCTATTTCCTTGCAATATTATTTGTAGACACATCTCTTCTTCCATACTTCTGCCTTAATGATTTTCCAATATTCAGTCAAAACACATTTCATACATTTATGTTTACTTAGTATTTTCAGTCTTCAAAATGTTTACCAAAGGTACATTATTTTTTGTCAATCCACAAATTTCAAGAAGTCTTTCAATATATTACCATTATATTTTAAATTCAAAATTTCAGTTTCTTTCGGTCATGATTACACATGAATATAGTCATTAAACAGAAATATTTCAAATTTTAAGACTTTCGATAGAAATTATTAAAATAGGAGAAGCACTAAAGAGTTGGTTATAATTTTTACACTATTTACAAAAAAAAGATATCTAAGTTGGCCGTGAAATTATTGCACTTTCACTGATTTTCATAAGAGAATTAAAAGTAAAAACAATTGAATTTATGTATCATGGTAAGAACAACAAGGAATAAATTAAAAACTAATGCGTAACCACCTTCACACCTTCAGTGGTGAATTTAGTGAACAAGTATGTTCCTCTCTTCGAATAACCACACTTATAAGGCAGGCTTTACCACAATGGCAGCAAGTAGTCTTCCGTATATTGGGGAAAACTCCAAACTAACCCTTTTCCTCATATTGTAGTAACTTCTCCGAAATTCTATTTTAACCATCAATCAATCAATAATTTTAATAATAATAATAATTAATAACTGCAGTGAAGGTTCCTGTACACAAAATTTTTTAAAAAAAGTAAAAATAACCTAGTTTCACGAATTAATCTTAAAAAGAGCAAAATCTTGAGGTAAAATAGTAATAAGAGTCTTCTTAGTAAAAGGGTAACAAATTTAGGGTATTTTCCAACATCAAATCTTATAACTGAAACAAAATAACATTATTAACTATTTGATCGTTTTTCCTTACAATGTACTACAAAAAAAAGAAAAAATATTTTAATCTCTAAAATGGAACCCAATTCAAACCATTTAATAATAATAATAATAATAATAATAAATAATAAGTGAGATTGATTTTTATAATAAAAAGATTAATTTCCTAAAAAAAAAAAAAAAATTTTAAAAATACAAATTGGTATCGACATTCTAACAGCAATTAAAATCTTGGTGGTTAAGTAAGTAACCTTATTAAATTTAAATGATACCAAAGTGATAAAACAAATAAACAGTATGTCCGTACTTATAAAAGAACTTTAAAATTTTTTTATGTGAAAAAGAAACAAAAATAAAACGCATTTAGATGATAATATTAGGGGTTAACAATCATTTCAAAATATTCTTAAAATTCTCCAAACTTTATAATCTTAGTGAATTTTTGTTCTTGAAGAAACTTTAAATCTTAGTGAATTTTTGATCTTGAAACTTTTTAAATTTTAATGAATTTTTGATCCTGAAACTTTTAATGAATTTTTGTCCTTGAAACTTTCAATTTTAGTGAATATTTGATCTCGAAACTTTTTAACTTTTAATGAATTTTTGTCCTTGACCCTTTAAATTTTAGTGAATATTTGATCTTGAAACTTTTTAATTTTTAATGAATTTTTTATCTTGAAAGTTTTAATGAATTTTTGTTCTTGAAACTTTATATTTTGGTGAATTTTTTATCTTGAAAGTTAACTTTTAATGAAATTTTGATCTTGAAACTTTTAATGAATTTTTGTTCGTGAAACTTTATATTTTAGTGAATTTTTGATCTTGAAACTTTTTAACTTTTAAAGAATTTTTCTTCATGGAACTTTAAATTGAGAGACTTTACAGTTTCACTTATTAAACTCCGCCTCCACTTCTTTCAACTGAAATCTTTTTCCGAGCGTCTTCTTCAGCCATTTCTGCTAAATGGGCAAATCTTGAGTGAGAAATGGAGCCAGATTTTATTGCTGCCATCATCTTCATAGGAAAAGATATATTTAGAGAATTAAAGAAAAAAAAAATAAAAACTATTTGAAATAGCAGTTCAAAATTTATTGTAAATTTTAAATTCCTTGTACATTTTAGTTAAAAATTTAAACATCCCATTTTTAAGTTAAAGAAAAAACCCAGAAAAAAACATATACGCGATCGATTTATTTCATGCTAATTCAAAAACAGCCTAAAGCTAACAATTACAAACTACGTATAAACATTGAATAAAAATACCACTTCTACTGATACTTACAACAGTTACAACTACTACAACTAATCCGGTATATTTTCAAAGTGGTTAAAAATCATTAAATGTTCCAAAAATTATATCAATTATTAATTAGTTAAAACAAATTAGCCAAACTTTTAAAAGTTATTACAGAAATGGTGTTGCAATTTAAGGTGACATCCTCAAGAAAAATTTTTAAATTTGAGATTTTCTGTTACATGCAATCTATAATAATTCATTAGTTCCAAGATTTATGTTATCTAAATAAACTTTTTATGAAAACTGATCGAAACAGAAGACATTCAAACATTACCTGCAAATATTCTTCAATTTCCACCATCCCATTATGATTGAGATCAATTTCATTGAGAATTTCGTGCAACAGTTCCCCTGGGACATCTTGACCTTTTCCCTGCAAGCAATCCTGATCATTAAGCCCAAGCAAAAAAATATGCAAGTAAAGAAGTAACTGAAGTTTACAGTATAGGGAATACGGATGAATGTTCGAGTTTTAAGAAAATTGAGAAAAAATAAAATGGAGGGATGGAGAGAGAGAGAGAGAGAAAAAAAAAAAGAGAGAAAGAGAGAGAGTGTTACATTATAATTACCCCACAAAGATTTTAACTTAAAGAATAGACTTATTTAAACCTTACCCACAATCAGGTTAGTAGTAGACGCAAGGGCCGACTTCAAAGCATATACATTAAGCATTATACAACTTTCAATCCTTAAAAGCTAGTCATAGAGAAAGATTAGCAATTCATCTGCAAGTTATGAATCATTTCCACGAAAACTAGAAAAATCTGAAGGATATAAGAATGATTACCTGAACATAATCACTGAATTCCACTTGCCCATGTTTGTACACGTCTACTTCGTTAAGAATATCATGAAGTTGGTCCAATGATACTACTCTTCCATCTCTCTAATATTGTTAGTATTATTATACATATTATATACATGTGTTAAGAAATTACTATACCAATTTTGGTTACGGAATAATAAATCATAAGTCTCTACGATAGATAATTAAAAAATAAACATTTTTAAGATTTAAATTTGTAATAAATATAATTAAATAGCTCGCTTGACTGAATAAGCTATGTATAACAGTATCCCAACTTTAAACTGCATATAAATAACATTCAAAAATTACTTTAAAATTTATTTAAATGATGACACAGAGATCTCACGTACTACTGAAGTATAGTTGGATAAACAGCGTTAAAAAACCAATTAAACGAGGGAATGACGTAGCATTCAAGCAATAAGATAGAATAATCAAATAGTTAAAAAATTAGGTGTATTCTCTTAGGATAAATATGAAAAATGAAAAATTGAAAAAATTAGGATATTCTCTTAGGATAAATATGAAAAGTTGATAATTTACAGTACAAGAATGTTCAGCAACATTACAAAATCAACTAAAAGTATGTTCAGCAACATAACAAAATCAACTAAAAGTTACGCTTTCTGTTATGGTCAGCCTAACAATTTTACTAAAAAAAATGACAAAGTTATCATAGTTAAGGGGTGTCGAAATGAATACAACCAGGAATCATTTAAGGACAGAAGATGAAAATGACGATGTAATTTAAATATGAATCAGAAAATTAAAAGATAATACTAGTGGACAAAAAATCAAACATCAAATAAGTAATTAAGGATTTTCTTACAGTTAATTTCTATTCTAAAAAAAAAATAATAGATTATTAACAATTGTCGTTAGTCCATTAGAACTGAGGTACTGCTGCAATTTTTTTATATGTAAACATAGCGACAATGGTAATAGTTATGTAATTAAAAACAATGTATAAACAAAATATTCACTGAAAGAAATTTCATATCAGATTTCAATTGATTAAAGAAACTCCTAAAAAGTTATTATTATTATTATTATTATTATTATTATTATTATTATTATTATTATTATTATCATTTCTTATGTTTATATGACATTTTGGGGATTTATTAATAAATTTTAATAGTGAGAGAAATAGATTAAAAATGTATAAAAGTTGGATAGGTTTTCTTTCAAATTGATTTGTAGTTTGTACTTAGTAATCTAGTAAGAATTATATATATATATATATATATATATATATATATATATATATATATGAGACTTAGGCAATATAGAAAACAAATATATTTATGAAGAAATAGTGAGTTTTTTTTTCCTGCAACTTTGCTAAAACTTTTACTACAATATTTTACATATACTTCTCATATTTTAATTTCTTTAAAGTTAAGGTGGAGTGCTTAATAAGTAACAAATTAATCCTAAATATCAATGGGGGAGAGGAAAATGATTTGGTATGTTACAAGAAAAAGGGAGTGTGTTTGAGAGGAAGGAGATCTTAATAAAAATCTAAATTTGTGTACTGCAATTAATGAATAGTTCCTTTAAAAAAAAAGGTACAATTATATTTATCAATAATTTTAGCATTTAGTAATATTTTATATTTGTAAATCATAAAATTAAATTGAGCTTTAACAAAATTTATAATTAGTTGAAATTTTGCTTCCAATCTTCCAGAAGGTTCTTTCTTTTTTACTTCGTACTTCTGACCGGTTTCGTCCTCCAACTTGGGACATCATCAGAGCTTGAGTTCTAGAAGATGAATGAGCCAACTTGCTTACCCGAGTCTGACTGTACGTCGACATTTGTTGGTTACGCGACTGATTATTGACAGATGGGACATACCAGCTTTTACCCTTATCATTCTAAATTTAAAACTTCTCATGTGAAGAAAACTAAATTCATAACTTTATTAATGATTTTTCAAAATTTATAATATTAATTAACTTTTGGCCTAACATCTTAAAATTAATTATTCATTTTCTAGAACTCAAGCTCTGATGATGTCCCAAGTTGGAGGACGAAACCGGTCAGAAGTACGAAGTAAAAAAGAAAGAAAAAACCTTCTGGAAGATTGGAAGCAAAATTTCAACTAATATTAAATAAAGCTGAAGAACTTCAAAATATTATAATTATTATTTCAGTGTCAATTTTTAAGTTAAAAAATATCAGGACAATATATATATATATATATATATATATATATATATATATATATATATATATATATATATATATATATATATATATATATATATATATATATATATATATATATATATATATATATATATATATATATATATATATATATATATATATATATATATATATATATATATATATATGCCACATAACAGAAATTCTACTTACTTTAAGAGACCTTCTCAAATCATTTAAAGATATGTAGCCTTTCTTATCGACGTCCAAACTATTGAAGCGCTTAATGTACTCCGATATCTCACTCTTCGTCAGGTTTATTGGAATCTTTTCTCTTGAGGCGCGATTCACTGTCTGACCCATTTCAGTTTGCAAATATATTTTGGCTTCTTCTAGTTGACGCTAATATATATATATATATATATATATATATATATATATATATATATATATATATATATATATATATATATATATATATATATATATATATATATATATATATATATATATATATATATATATATATAATATATATATTCTTCACAACCTTTTCTACAATGTGGGGTGGTGTACAGAGCAGGCCACATTCATTCCCCAACACTCGCCCACTCACCAGTCTTTTCACTCACTCCTAATCCTTCCGTCAATCGAATACCTTCCTCCCAGCTTATCTCTCTGTCCCTCAATAACTCCTTGACCTCAATCATCCAACTTCCCTTCAGTCTCCCCTACCTCTCACACCCTCCACTTCTGATACAAACACCTTTTTGCAAGTCTCTCCTCATTCATCCTACAAACATGTCCAAACCACGTACGCAAGCTCTGTTCAGCTCTCCCAACCATACTCCTTTTCCAACCACATATCTCCCTTATTCTAACATTGCTAACTCTATCCTTTCTACCTACACCACACACCACCCTCAGACCCTTCATTTCGAAAACCTCAACCTTTTTTCTCTCCCTCGCATTAAACCTCCATACTTCGCTGCAATACATAGCCACCGGTATACAGCATCCCTCAAACATTTTCACTTTCACCTCTTGGCAACCTCCCTCCACTCCAAATATTCCTCAAACCTCTCCCCTTCTCTTATTGTATGTCCTACTTCATCTTAACCTACATTACCATCCCTTCCTCAAATTCACCCCCAGATATTTAAATGAATTAACCCACTCCAATCTCTCTCTCCACACTTTAATTTGTATTTCATCTCCCCCATCCATACCCCTCTCCCCATTTTTCATCCATGACACTTTACTCTAAAGCTCAATTTTACAATTTTACAAACTCTTCCACCAGCACCTTCAAACTCTGTCTCCGCCTAAAGTACAACATCATCCGCATACAACAACACATTCGTATCCCACACATCCTGTTGCTCCCTCATTCTCACCACTTTGTCAATAAATAAATTAAACATTCCAGGATACATTACACAAACCTGCCTCAATCCATTATTAACAAAAAAAATTATACTTACTCCCACAGACGTTCTACTATTCCTACAAAATGCTCTAATATCCTCCATTACCTTCTCCTCAATTTCATATTCTCTCAAAACCTCCCACAGTTTACTCCTGTCCACCCTATCGAAAGCTTTTTTCAGATCCGTAAAACACAAACACATCCTTTCCTCTTTCTCTACTTTTCTCATTAATCATTCTTAAAGTGAAAACTTGACCTTACGCCAACTTCCTTCTCTAAAACACACTGTTTCTCACCTATCAACTCATCAATCCCTATCTTTCCCAATAAAATTTTACCATAAACTTATCCCCCTATAACTCCCACACTACGAATTTATCATTCTTTCTTTTATATAAAGGGATCAAACATGCATCTTGCGAATCTTGAGGCACCTTTCCCATTACCCAAAATAAATAATCTTGCCAGCCATTATACCACACTCAATCCCCCTTCCACCAACACCTTTCTCCTTTTCCCATTCAAACCCGCCAATTTACCCCTCTTCACTCCTCAATGCTTTCCTTATTTTTCTTACCGAAATCCTCCCCTACCATACATCCCCCTTCCCTCTCCACCACCTCAGCCTCCCTTATATTCAGCAGCCTACTATAGTACTCTATCCATTTTGCCCCAACCTCACTTTCTACGAGACTTATTTCTTCGTCTATTTCCTTTATCTCCTCTCCCCTCTATTACTTACCTTATTCACCTGTTTCCAAAACATCTTACTCCTTTATTAAATCCCTCCACTATCTTATTACCCCATTTTTATTTTCATTATTTTTTCACCGTGAGCGTTGATGATGTGTAAAAAAAAAAAAATCTATTTTATCATTCATAAGGTACAATATGATGCAAAAGATTTATCTGATATCAGTAACAATTATTTTAACAATGTGCTGAATTACAGCTAATAATGTCATGAAGAGACAAATAAAAAAAAAAGAGAGAATTCAGCATATGAATTAAAAACAAATTAAAACTATTGATAGTATACATACAACTCGTTCTTTCTTATCCCATTTAAGTTCTTCAGCCATTATATCAATTATGGTAGGAAGGGCTTCTTCTGCAGCTTGGGCATTCAGAAAAGCCAGTCTCAAACGTCGACCAATAACATCTGTGGCTTTTACCGCGTATTCACGGCAAGCGTATCTCACTTCAGCATCGATATATGGAAATTCAGAATGAAGACGTCGTCCAACTAAAAATTAAAGTTAAATATTAAATTCAAACTCTGTTTTATGCTTACATCAACCTATTATTCTTCCTATTTACTCTAAAACACTTCAACCAGTTTTCATATTACATAATTTATGGACAATCTAAATGCGAAGCAACTACTTTCCAATATATTAATAATTTAACTAGTGGAAATTGGTAATTAACTTACCAATTGGCCACCGCTTGCCAGTAAGAGATGCTAATTTGGCGACACTGAAGGCTCTGTCCCCATATGTGTGGGAAAGATGATTAGCAACTTCAGATTCTAGACCGAAATCTTGCACTAATCGAATATACATAGTTGGTGTCCATCCATGAGCTCCCTCTAACAGCAATCCGTCAGTCTGTGATTCTTTATGAACTGGATCCAATCCAAGTTCTGGTAAAAAAAAAAAAAAAAAAAAAAATTTTCATTTGCAACCATATATATATATATATATCACCTCTGGGGGAAAGGCCAGGACCTACCAATATATATATATATATATATATATATATATATATATATATATATATATATATATATATATATATATATATATATATATATATATATATATATATATATATATATATATATATATATATATATATATATATATATATATATATATATATATATATATATATATATATATATATATATATATATATATATATATATATATATATATATATATATATATATATATATATATATATATATATATATCTGGTGGGTAAAGGCCAGAGTCTAATAATTTCCACCAGAGTTGGTAAAATACATGAAATCTGGTCGTTAATGGCTGACATGTCCCGATACAGGGGGTTTTAAAAGTCAAGAAAGTTGAGAAAACAGATAAAAGGAGTGTTCCAGACTTTACCAGTAGAGTACATTAAGACTGAGCATATCGGTTAAGTCTGGGATCGGAGAGTTGGACTGAGAAAGAATGAGACTGTGTAGAAAGTAGTGTTCCATGAGCCCTTCTCAATGAAGGAGGTATGCGACATGAGAGTTCAGAAGAGCAGCGTCCGTTGCAATGGCGATAGTATATAGAAAGTGACACAACAATTCGACAGGGAGAAAGAGATAGAAAAGTTAGTAAGAGAAAAGAGTTTATAAGACGAAAAGCCCTAGAATCCACCTTGTCAAGGAGAGCTGCGTGAGTGTAAACACCTGAGATGTGTGAAGCGTACTCCATACAGAGGATAACAACACCCATATAAAGAGAAAGCAACTGGGGTGGAGTAAAAATAATCTCAAAGGCGCCCCAGAACACCCAAAATCTTAGAAGTTTGTTTGTGGAGAGGTTATTAATGATAAGTAGAAAAAGAAACACCGAGAATATTGAGGGCAAAAGAAGATTTGAGTTGAGTATTTTCGAAGATGTCATAGTTGTGCAGAAGGCTGTGTCGAGTAGAAAGATGGAAGGATTGAGTTTTTGAAGTATTGAAAACGACTGTTTTCTCTGCCCCAATTTGAAATAAGAGAAAGATCAGATTTCAGTTCTTCCAAGGCCACCCTCCTTGCGTCAATAACTGCTGTTGAGAGTGGAGTCTCAAAGTGAAAGGAGTTGTGAAGGGTGGAGTTATCAGCATAGAAGTGGATAGGTGATGAAGTAATAGAGGAGTCATTAATGAAAAGTAGAAAAAGAGTAGGGGATAGGACAGATCCCCGAGGAGCATCACTATTTATAGATTTAAAGGAAGAACGGTGGCAGTCTACAATGGCTGCTATAGAACGACCGGAAAGGAAATCAGAAAGGATAGATTTCGAAAGAGGGAAGTTTGGAAATTAAAGCTTTATGCAAGATTTTATAGACGGCTTTCGATATGTCCTGCGCCATCGCGAAAGATTCACTGAAACACCGAAGGGAGAGGACCAAAAGTCAGAGAAGGGAAAGAAGATCACCAGTAGAGCATTCTTTACGAAAGCCATTCTGGCGATCAGAGATAAGATAAGAAGAAATGGTGTCCCAAATCTTCCTGTTAAGGATAGATTCGCAAACTTTAGAAAGAACAGAGTTTAAAGAAATAGGATGATAGTTAGAGAGTTGAAAAGACTTCTCTTTCTTCGGCATAGGCTGAATGAGCACAAGTTTCCAGCAAGAAGGGAAGGCCAAAGTAAAGAGATAGAGACAAAATAGTTTACAAGGCAGGATGTAAGCTCAGAAGCACAAGTTTTGAAAACCGTAGAAGAGAGCTTATGCCAACGTAGAGAATTCAAAAGACTAAATTAGAGACACGAGAACAAACAATATGGTTGCGCACATATGCGCAACATCAGCCTTTGGCTGAAAATTGAGGATACAGACAGTAGGAGGTAAGAAAATAAGGTTGTTGTCAAAGTGAGGTGGTGTTCGACAAGGAGGAAATTAGATAAAAGACTGCGAAAGTTGCAGAAATTAATGAAAAAAGAAGACAGTGCACCGGGGCAAGCCGGAAGCGAGTTCTCGGCGGCACTATCCCCAACATCGGAGTCAGTCAACTCCCAAGTGATGATGTTGTGAGGACCGTGATGGGTGGATGAGGGGCATTCTTTGGATGCCGCCCCTCCAAGCATCTCAGAGGTAGCTTTATGTTTCGCCATTTTTACTTTTTTTTAAAAAGAGTAAACGCTTGTAATTTTGAGGCAACATGTGAAGAAATGGGGTGGAGAGGTGATGGGAGCATAGACTCTACAATATGAGACTAAATGATTTATATATATATATATATATATATATATATATATATATATATATATATATATATATATATATATATATATATATATATATATATATATATATATATATATATATATATATATATATATATATATATATATATATATGGTTCTTCACGATTGGCAAACACGGATTTGTGGTTATACACAACTCAACAATGAAAAAAAAAAGTCTATGAACAATAGTTCCAAATGTTCTGTTCAAAAGTAGTAGTGACTTGAAATTCGTACCAATCCCAGAACAGGAATGCACAAGATAAAAGTATATAATCGTAGTTAAACTATCGCAGGGAGCATATCAGCCATTTTGTCTAAGAGCAGCAAACACACAAGAGTTTATAGGTACTAGTTCCGCGCACGACAAGTAGAGTAAGATTTATTTGGTTGTTTTGGTTGGTTGTGGTAGGCCTACCCAAAGAATTGTTAGTAAGGTATGTGTTTTGTTTTATTTAATGGTTTAAAATATTAAAGTAAAAGTGAGTAAACTGTATATTATCTATTATCTGAAATGTTAACAGTCATTATATACATTTGTACGGTGTGGCATTCCTGTTTTGGGTTTGGAACGAACTGTGAATTTTGGGACCCTTGTTCATTGAGATTTTTCATATATTAAGATCTAGACAACGACTGGTCAAAGTTTGGCCTGGCAATTCTGAAACACTGTTTATAAAGATATAAAAGAAGGGGCACTTTCAGATATATATAAAAAAAATAGGACGTTTGATATCCATAAACCAAAAGAAATGAAAAATAAAATTAAAGGGGTACTGCAAACTTTAGTTAGTAAATTTTAGTATTTCAGAGCGAAAGACGGAATTTGATATATATATATATATATATATATATATATATATATATATATATATATATATATATATATATATATATATATATATATATATATATATATATATATATATATATATATATATATATATATATATAGTCATAAAACTTACGTACTTTCTATAGCAGCGTCTAACGTATCCACAGCCATGGACCTATAGGTTGTCCATTTACCTCCGGCAACAGTTACCAAGCCTTTCTCACCAACGTGAACTATATGATTACGAGCAATACTCTGAGTATCTGCTTTATTTGGATCTTGAACAAGAGGTCTTATTCCTGCCCAAGCCGATAAGACGTCTCCTCTTCTGACCTTTAAAATATAATTAGTCTTATTTTTTATTTTAATGATTATAAATAAATAGAAATGGATACATATAACATGAAAATGAAAACTTTTAATACTTGGTGGAAATAATGAATCTAATTTTCAGACTAAGAGTATTCCTTTGATTATTGTTAATAGAGTTTACATTCCTATATTATTTAAAAGGTACTATTATTTATTATTAAATTGTTATTATCTATATAAAAATAAAGAAATATTTTAAAAAATTTCACCTCTACATCAGGACTAAGGTAATTCTTTATTTCATTGAGAATAAACTGGATATCTTCTTCCGTTGGTGAAGGTCTGTATGATATTTCGCAAGGGGTATCAGTAGTTCCTGCAATTGTTCTACCTTCCCATGGTAAAAAGAAAATCACTCTACCATCAGATGTATTAGGATCTAAAAGCCCCATTTTTACAGGAGAATAATAATCCGGTAAAGTAATATGTACACCCATACTTGGAGCACAAATTCCTTTTTCATCTGGTGAATCCATTTTCCGAATGCTATCTGTAAAAGGACCAGTTGCATTAATGACACATTTTGCACTGATATTGAATATTTTTCCAGTTACTTCATCTCTAACAACTGCGCCATTTATTTTTTCTTGGCCATCGGTTGGAGATGTCTTCTTAGTCAAGTCAATTACCGAAACATAGTTGCATATAGAAGCTCCTAATCTCGTTGCTGTAAGGGCTATTGATAAGTTCATGCGAGAATCGTTATGCTGTCCATCGTAGTAAACAATGGCACCAACTAATTTGTCTTTTTCCAGCATTGGAAACAGCTCTAAGGCTCTCTCTTTACTAATGGCGTAAGAAGATTTAATACATTTCCTTCCAGCAACCAAATCATACATTTTAATTCCAACCCAATAATAAGGCAGTTGCCACCACTTATAAACTGGAAGCATAATGGGAAGTGGATAGGAGAGGTGTGGTGCGATATCAAGTAAATTGGCCCTTTCATGAAGAGCTTCTTTCACCATTTTATACTGTTCAGTGTCGAAGGACATAATAGCTTTCTGAAGGTATCGTACTCCTCCATGAATAAGTTTGGTTGACCTATTAAGATACAAAAGAAAACATTTACAAACTAATATAACGACTTATACATTACTAACAGATATAAATATTAAAAATTACGTATAGTTTTTTACAGATATGGAAGTTGGTTAAAATAAAAATGCGCGTGTATTATACAGTAAACATCATGTCTGATTGTAGATAAGAATGGGTCGAGCAGATTTTCAAGGAATTACAAGTATTCGAGTAAATCATGGAATTTAAAACCAGTGCATAGCTACATCTCACAAGAAAAAAATGTAAAAAGGAAATAAGCCAAAAATAAGAAATATTAAAAACTTTGACAAACGAATAACAACAATTAACAATGGCAATTGAGAATTGATAAACTTAAAAACAATTTAAAGATATTACAAAATAACTTCTTTAAATAATAATAAATAAATAATAATAATAAATTTTGAAATTTACAGTTATTGGAAAAAAATGATTAGTATAACTTCAGTTTTACTTTCAAACTTTTTGAAATATATTCGAATCAATACATAATAATAATAATAATAATAATAATAATAATAATAATAATAATTATAATAATAATAAAAGAAATTATAGTAATTACAATGTTTACCGAGATGAGGTCCCTGATGAAAAATCAGCCCTTTCAACAAGTGCAGTTTTGAAACCTCTTGATACAGCGTCCAGAGCACAACCCGCACCGGTGGCGCCACCTCCAATTACGAGAACGTCAAAAGACTCCGCCTGCAGGGACGCAATCTGCTCTTCTCTAGTTGGAAGGGGCTTCGAAATACGTTGGTTCAACCGTTCTGCTGCAGTTACCCTCGCAAATTGTCGCTGTAATTAAGATATCTTTATAATAGTATATTAACATGTACAAAATTTTATTTTCAATAATTATTATTATTATATTATTTATTAAAAATTAATTATCTATTCTGTAGATAAGACTTTTATATTTGAACCCATTGAAACTAAACTCAATTCTTACTAAACTATAATTACTATAATATTAAATAAAAATAAAAATAAAAATAATAATTATTAATAAATAATAATAATTAATAATAAATAATAATAATGATAATCTTACGTCTGATTTGTTAGGCTAAAAACCAAATCATAATAATAATAATAATAATAATAATAATAATAATAATAATAATAATAATAATAATAATAATAATAATCTTATATGTCTGATTTGTTAGGCTGAAAACCAAATCAACATTGAATAATTATTACCGGAGATATGAATAAATAAATAAATAAATAAATATTGGAAACTTGAAGTGCAAATGAAACCAACCTTTGTATGGTTATCGTCTGATGTTATCAAATAGGCGGAAAGAAGAGCACCACTTCCAATGGCCCCGAGGCCAAGCCCTATTTTTGCAGCTCTTCCTAGCCTGTAACCAACCATATTTATAGCTGAAAAAAAAATTAAATTAAATAAATTAAATTAATTTACTTCATTGCAATTTTACAATTAATTTTGTTATAATATCAAAGTCTGAAGATGTTCTAAGGTTAAGAAAGAAAAACGCTGATAGAGAAATTATGAATTTAGTGACTCATTTTTAACAAAGATATCTGTGGGAACATGAAACTGAAAAGTGTATATATATATATATATATATATATATATATATATATATATATATATATATATATATATATATATATATATATATATATATATATATATATATATTATATATATATATATATATATATATATATATATATATATATATATATATATATATATATATATATATATATATATATCCGTGGCTCAAACGGTAGAGTGATTGACTCCCGTGCTTGAGGGCGCCGGTTCGATCCCACTTCGGGATCCTAGGTATATACTACCTAGAAAAGTTCCTCTCCTCGAATAGGGCAATGCCCGTGAGATGTGAACTTTTTAATAAATAAATATAATATATATATATATATATATATATATATATATATATATATATATATATATATATATATATATATATATATATATATATATATATATATATATATATATATATATATATATATATATATATATATATATATATATATATATATATATATATATATATATATATATATATATATATATATATATACTTTCTCACACACCCTCTGGTTTTTCATCTTCAATTTATTGCAAGCTCTCCTCTTCTCTCATTGGCTTCAATTATCTAAGCTCTACTTCCTATACTGTTAAATCTTCCACTGTTCTCTCCTATTTACACCGTGCTTTCCGTATTAGCTCCTCTTGGTGGTTATTCAACTAGAACTGACATATCTCAAAAAATTCTTCTCATTCAAGTTTTTTCCATCAGCATTTATCATCAATACACAATTTTATATCTGATATCTACCGTCCTAAACTATCTATTCCAACTGTTCAAAAAAACTTAACATTTATCTTAAAATTCTATATCTCGGCACCCTATCTCCACTACTTATCAGACTTCTTCTACTTCGTCACTTCCCTCAGTTAAATCCCCACCTCATAGGCATCAACTCCTTTTCTATTAAATCCTTTTTCACGTACAAAGGCATTCTCCCCTTGGTGCTCAGATCATCTGTGGTTTACATATTTAAGTGCGCGGGATGCAATTCCTGCTACGTGGGCAAACTGACCTACAATTACAACTACACATTTTCAAGTATCTCGACAAGTCGTTTCGTACCTACCTTCACACTTCTTCTCCAGAACACTCTTCTATTCGCAATCATGCTAAGTCCCATAAGCATCCTCCGTGTACCCGACTTCAGCATTCTATCCTCTAACCCTTCCGATTCCGACAGGAAAATCCTCGAATCCCTTTATATCAAACGTTTTAACTACCAATTAAATTCTGCAAACTCGTCAGTTCCCCTCCTAATCTATTGACTCTTTTCCTTTATTTTGTGTATATATCTGCCTTAACTTATATTTTGTGTTTAAGTAACCTATCTCTCACTGTGAATCTACTTGTTCATACTTTTTTTTTTCTATAACCAACTAACTCAATTTTTGCGTACCAACTGTCTATTTCAAATTTATCTTTGTTATTTATAGCCTGTGCAATGTGTATTTAACTTTGCTCATTTTGCTATATCATTAACTTTATTTTAGAGTTTTTTGTCATTCATTTTGTGACTTGTTGATTAATTTTTTTTATCTTGTTACAGATAATATTGATAATAATGGATTGTGTATATTAATCCGAAACGTCAAGTTACTTATATTAATTAAAACTTATAATTTACTTGCATTATGTTGCTTCCTACGTTGTTGGCATTATGCTTTATAATATATATATATATATATATATATATATATATATATATATATATATATATATATATATATATATATATATATATATATATATATATATATATATATATATATATATATATATATATATATATATATATATATATATATATATATAAGCTGAGTTTCGGTGGTAAAATTTCAGAAGCCTATACAGTTTTCACCAGGGTTTAGAAGAGAATGTTCGTTTGTAACGGCCATAGTGTAAGGAAAGTGATGCAAGAGTTCGAAGGCTAGAGAGGGATTGGAGAGAGTTAGTAAAATACGCTGAGAAGTTGAAAAGCCCTAGACCCACCTTATAACAGGGGATAAGCATGTGTGAAGCAACTTAACATACTCCATACTTTGTGAGTAAATGGGATGGTGAGAAGCTCTGAAGGAGCCTCAAAGCGCTCAACTTATTAGGTCTTAACGTGATCCTTACAAGCAAAATCATAAGAAAGGGAAAACAAGGATATTAAAAACCGGAAGAAGTTCGAGTTGTGTGTTTCAGAAGATATTGTTATCTATAAGATCTGCAAATTCTGAGGTAGCCTCTGGCACTGGAACAATAATTAATCACTTCATAAATGGAAATCAAATAACGACCGAGTCTGACCAGTTAGAAGAACGAAAATGTCAAACATCTCTTTATCTTTCAAAATCATTCTTGGAAGGATCACATTATTTTTCTTTCTAAACCAGCTTCTAAGAAGTTGAAATGTTAGAGTCTAAGGTTTTTGTCCTATGAACTCCTCGCTCGCACTCTCACCAGTCTCTTTCTGCTCATGAAATTTTGTTATTCTTAGTACTACTACTGTTATTACAAAAGAGACTGCTCTTCGAAAAAAAAAAAATATTTAAGTCCCAAACCTCCTCCAATGAGGAAGATAAATAAGACACCCCTTACCACACAGTCTTATCCTTTTCCTGTCCAACTCTCTGTTGACCCCAAACTTAACTGCTATGTTCAGTCTTACAAGTACTCCACTGGTAAAGTCTGGAACACACTCCCTTTTTCCATTTTTCCGAATTTTCACTGATTTACACACTTTCAAACGCCTTATATCTATCTCGACATAAAGACTTTTGATTTAACCGATTCCTGATTCTTCCAAACTGGTAGAATATATGCCTTTGACATTTGTCATATATATATATATATATATATATATATATATATATATATATATATATATATATATATATATATATATATATATATATATATATATATATATATATATATATATTATATATATATATATATATATATATATTTGCTTATGGGTTTCCAAAATATCCGCTAAAGTAAGAAAATCGTTGAAATGGCAACACTTTAACTTTTGAACTGAATTTGTTTTGGTCACATGAGGACCTACTAATTTAATTACTTGCTTTTTTACCGTCGACAATGTAAGTCATTTTATTTATTTATTTTTTTTTGCCGTTTAGTTAATGTTTAACAAAAACCTTATCGTTGCCAGGAAATTTCTTCGTTAGATGAGTATTTAACATTTAACAGTTTAACCTTTTATTTAAATTACTTGTGGCCTTATGGTAGGAAAATAATTTTAACCTTTTTATCCTAGTGTAGGAACTTGAGAATTCTGTAATAGAATCAGGTTCATTTTACCTTAAAACTCTCACCTTGATCCTTTTTAATTGTTTTTAGATTGACTTTAAAATTATTGATCAAGTTTGAGTTGGGATTTATTAATAATTGCAACTTTTCTTGTCTATTGCCTGTTTTAACAGGACCTTATTTTTAGAGCAGTTTGTGTTAAAAGACAATTTACTCTACTTACTGCTTATAAGTCTTTCTGGGTTTTCGTATTTCAGAGAACCCCAATAATTTTATATATATATATATATATATATATATATATATATATATATATATATATATATATATATATATATATATATATATATATATATATATATATATATATATATATATATATATATATATAATATAAAGGCACGATTTGGAATAAATTATAATAGTTTATTAGCTCGCATATAAAAAAAAAACTTGCTGTCTCTTGGCTACAAGTTTCCTTAATTTTTTGACCAGTCAACACAGGTAATGCAAATTACATCTTTCCCATTATGTATGAGTTAATTGTGTCACAGTTAGATACTCCTAAATATTTTTAAGATAAGAAACAAAATTTTAAAAAATTAGGAAATATCTTTTTTTGTTTTTGTTTTAAGGGAAATGCTATTTTTATTTATTTAATTAAAATTGCATGCAAATCTTGCGTCTGGCACATACAATAATATCAAGGGCATTTGATACAACCCTTTTCATTCTTCATGCTTATTGGAGTATAGTCATTCAAACAAACAAAACTTTGGCACACGACACTCAAAAGTATAGCAACCTTTTGTATAGGGCTATAGGCCACAATAAGTTTGAGTTAAATACATATATAAAATAAAAAATGGCACAAGATTGCTAACCAATTCAAACTGTACGATAAGTTCCAAAGTTTCCGATCACCGTCTCAACAGCTTTAACACGTGATAAGATTTTTAAATAAGGCGATTGCAAATTTCAGAAATCTTTCATCTTAATTACCAAGAGAAATACCTTAAACCTGCAGTCTTTAAATATTTCAAGAAAACACAGGATTAACAACTGCTGAGTGTAGATTAAAATGTCTTTATGCATTTTCCACAAACATATTCAAACAATTTTACGATGCTTTTTAAAATATTTATGGCATGTTAGAGACTGCGCATAATATATATATATATATATATATATATATATATATATATATATATATATATATATATATATATATATATATATATATATATATATATATATATATATATATATATATATATATATATATATATATATATATATATATATATATATATATATATATATATTACTTACATTTATATTTACAGAAGTAGGCCTAGTTACTATAAAATTTCCGTTGAACAAAATGAGAACGGGACCTTCACTACGGTAACTTAAATTTTAATAATACAATTAATTCTACGACTAAGTTCAATCACATTTTATTTTCTATATTTTAAACTTAAAAAGAATATGTATAAAACTATTCAATACGAAAATAATTATTACTAAAACTAGCAACTACACACGAACACTTCGGAAGAGCAAAATAACTAACAATGCATTCTTGCTCACACAGAAAGAGGTATTGATCGACACTTTCTCAAAAAGTTTCGTTAAAATTTCGTTTGTGAACGATAAACAATAGATTGCGTATTTTTGCGCTACGGGTCAATACGAAGTCCTTCATTATCTTACAAGATTATAAAATAAAGCTCTTTAAGCTTCTCTTTTTTCCCTCTGTAAAGCAAATTTCTGAAATTAAAGGCGGAATACTTAAATTCGTGGTAAGGAAATTGAAGAATTTTGAAACAACTCTAAACAATTTGAACTGTGCTTGGCAAGGTAATGAAAAAAAAGGCGTTTCGTAACATGAAACAAAAACATAATTGTAGTTGCTAAATGTGGAATATATAGTTGGAATAAAAGATTCTATATTTGTATGCAAATATTACGCATATAAAAATAATAAATTTTGTAACGGTAATTCATATATGAAATTCGTGCCAAAACTCTTGAAATAATACTCCCACTCCCCCTCCCCTAAAAGAAGATTGCTTTTCCCCTTGTCTCACGCAAGAAGTTCATAACAAACTTTCTATTAAAGTACCTAAAAAAAGAACATTAATATTAAGTAATAAGTACGCAGAATCAGAAGAAATTTAAACGTATAGTTTGGTAAAAAGTAATTATATAACTGTTCCTGTACGGCAATAAATTTGACTTAAGGATGTTGAAATAGCGGTAGATTGAAATATTTTCCTCTTGCAAAATGACGTCGCCCCCACGTTTATTATGAGAATGAAAATTTCACACACCGGTCAATGGTAACCTAACCGCAAAGACGGTAAGGTTGTTTCAAGTGATTCATATTTGAAACAGAAATTTTGTAGTTACTTGCTAATCAAATCTTTTAACCCAGTTCATTGATTGATTTTAGTATTTAAAGAATTTTTTTTTTTTTAATGGATAAATAAAATTTAGAAGACGTAGTCTATAGTATCTGTTTACGTGCTATAATTAAAGTTTCACCATGAGAGTTGGTACAGTGTTTTAACTTATTTCAACAATAATAAATATCTTTTTATTTCTTAGTTCTTTTATTTTGGAAGCCAGTTCACAAGAATATATTCAAACGTAAGTAAATTTCATATAACATTTTATGAACCATAAAATATATATATATATATATATATATATATATATATATATATATATATATATATATATATATATATATATATATATATATATATATATATATATATATATATATATATATATATATATATATATATATATATATATATATATATATATATATATATATATATATATATATATATATATATAATATATAATATAAGAGAGAGAAGAGAGGCCTGCTTATTTATGGTGTTTAATATAGAAACTGTAAATGGATGTTATATATATATATATATATATATTATATTTTTTTTTTTTTTTTTTTTTTTTTTTTTTTTTTTTTTTTTTTTTTTTTTTTTTTTTTTTTTTTTTTTTGTATTTTAATTTACCGGACAAAAACTAATAATAAATAAAATAATTCTGTGAGAGGTTAGAGTTATAGTGCTAATTAATGAATATATTCATTTACCGTATATATAAAATAGTTTGCACTGGAGGTCAGGATACAAATTTCGTTGTACCAACGTAAATATATAATTTTACTTCGGTTGTGCTTATCAGTGTGTCTGCCTTTTGACTCTGCATAAAATGTCGAAAGACCTTTAAATTGCGAAATAGGTGAATCTTTATTATAATTCGAACAAACCAGTATTCAAAAATTTATTATGTATAGTTTACATAAGGTGCGTTTTTTGATTTTATACTTATTTTATTTAATTATTTTTTTTTATTTTTCTATTTACTATTTTATTTGTTGCTTTTAGAAATCATAGCAGTATCCCATACATCACGACGAGAATATGAGATCTAATATCCCAATCCTGACGTAAATATTCTACGCGTCCTTTAAAACTGTGATTTTGAATCGCTATTAGAGGGACCTGCATAGGTCTAAAGAGAAATTTGACCTCTCTGTAGGTCAATCTCTTCCCTTGCCTTTAACAGATTTGGAACCAAATATTAATGTAATTGTTTAAAGGGAGTAAAATCTTGATGGGGCTAGTATGTCGCTGTCTACCGTGGCTCAAACGGTAGAGTGATTGACTCACGTGCTTGAGGGCACCGGTTCGATCCCACTTGGGGATCCTAGGTATATACTACCTAGAAAAGTTCCTCTCCTCGAATAGGGCAATACCCGTGAGATGTGAACTTTAAAAAAAAAAAAAATGTATATGCTTATTTTCATATTATATGCCTACTTTATAAGTTGAAAACCTTTTTTTTCACATCTCACAGCTATTGCTGTATTTAGGGAGAGGAACCTTTTAGGGAATTACTTCTAAGGATTTGCAGGAGTTATCGACACAGCTCCTTCAGATACGTCAGTTAGTCACTCTACAGTTACGCAAATTAGCGGCAAAAAAAAAAAGAAAAGAGAGAGAGCTCCAATAATTTGAGTAATTGAGTTTTGAAGATGTGTGAAAATGGAAAACTTTTTTAAATATATTACTATTAATGACTTGATGAATATAATTTTAAAAGAAAGTGAAATTTATGTTCTTGCAAATGTACTTTCTACTTTTATATGTTTTTGCCATGAAAGTTTTTGTTAAAACTGGTCTGCAATAGACAAAAGGTTGATAAATGCTGCTTTATAATATCTGACGTGCTGTTATTGCTATTTTACCAAAGCAATTTAGTTTCTTGATAGTTTAACAAAATGAGTATCATTAAATTACAAATTATTACTAATTAAACTTTATTATTAGACTTTGGTTTGTCATTGAAGCAAATTTTATTATTATTGAATTTTGTCCTGTCATTGTGTTCAGGCGTGATGACATTCAGATTAATGGATCCTTATTAATTATATCAACACGGCATTTTCAGTGAAAAAAAATCTTACATTTGCAAAAATTGTCCTAACGGAAGGACGGCATGTGCCCTCGTCTGTGAGGTTCGCTCTCAAAATCAAAGTCTTAAAAATAAAAAAATAAAAAAAAATTTTGTTGGAATCCCACATAGCAACATGGAGAGCTCTCCATGAATAGGGCAATGCTTATGATATACAAGATTTTATATTGAAAGTTTAACAAGGGTTGTTGACATAATCGTTTGTACAGCATTTAAGACGAGTTTAGTATTGGATGTATATACTACAAAAATTGTCCTAACGAAGCATTGGGACAAGTGGCAAAAATGTCACAACAAAATTTGTTTTCAGTTATTTTCTTATTTGAAAATATATCGGTGAAGCGATTTTCTTATGTTTAACATGTCTGTTTTTTTATATTGAAAATATCCCTGTGACATATTTGCCACTTGTCACAACGATTCGTTAGGACAATTTTTGCATTGTATAAATATCTTAAATTGATTTGCCACGTTGACAAGAAAAAAAGGTAAAGTAACTTACTCTAAATTGCTTGTGAAGGAACTGCATAAGAATACTATTCGGAACGTCGAGCTGCAGTCCGGTGCGGTGCGGTAACACTACTATATGTAACGAAGGCGTGATATAGTATTGCGGTCGTTGATTTCTTATACACATGAGTAATTTTAATATTTTGCATAGATATTCCAAAGGCTGGTGGAGGCCTACCAAATTCCACCGGAGTTGGAAAAAAAATTATCTTGGTCGATGGAGGCCGACATGTCCAGATACACAATGTTTGAAAGTGTGGAAGTCGAAGGAAGTTGGGAAAAACATAAAGGGAGTGTGTTCCAGACTTTACCCGTAGAGTATATGTAAGATTGTGTATAACGGTTAGGTCTGGGGTCTTAGAGTTAGTAATGAGAGAGTGACGCAACAATTCGACGGGCATAAAGGGATTGGAGAGAGTTATTAAAAGCAGGAGAGTTGATGAGACGAAAAGCCATAGACTCCACCTTCTCAAGGAGAGCTTTATGAGTGGAACCACCCCAGATGTTTGAAGCATACTCCATACAGGGGCAAATAATCCCACCATAGAGAGCAAGTAACTGGGGTGGCGTGAAGTAATTCTGAAGGTGCCTCAGAGTACCCAATCTCTTAGAAGCTTGTTTAGAAAGAGAAGTAATGTGATTTTTCCAAGAAAGATTAAGAGAAAAAGATACGCCGAGAATATTAAGAGCAGATAAAAGTTAAGTGTTTTTGAAGAAGACGTCATAGTTGCGTGGAAGATTGTGTTGTGTGGAGAGACGGAGGTCAAATAAATTGGACGGTAGTTGGAGGGTTGAGAGGGGTCCCCCTTTTTCTGTACAAACTGAATGATCGCACGTTTGCAGTAAGAAGGGACGGTCGAAGTAGAAAGACAGACAAAATAGTTTACCAAGGCAGGGTGCAAGCTCGGAAGCACAAGTTTTGAGAACCACAGGAGGAATACCATCGGGACCGTACGCCGCCTTAGTATTAAGCTCAGGGAGAGAGCAGAAATGAAGTCTTTAGAAGAAATTCTAATTTTAGGCATAAATGAGTTGGAGGGGGTTGAAGGAGGAGGAATAGCTCCGGAACCGTCTAAGGTTGAATTAGAGGCAAAAGTTTGAGTGAAGAGTTCAGCTTTAGAAGAAGGTAAAACAGCAGGTGTGCCGTCGGAAGATACTAAAGGAGGGAATTAGGAAGAAGCAAAATTAGAGTTGACATTTTTTTTTTGCAAAATGCCAGAAAGAACGTGAAGAAGAGAAACCAGAAAGATTATTGCATTTTCTACGGAGAAAAAGAGTTTGTGTTACGAAGGATAGAGTTCGCACGACTCCGGGATGAAATATAAGTTGCGTGAGTTTCTGGAATTTGAAGACGATGGTAATCCCTGAAGGCAACATCCCTGCAGAGGATAGCACAAGAACTAGCAGAGTTAAACCAAGGTTTGTTAGGTTTAGTAGAAATAAAAATGGGGATGTTCTCCTCCATGCCAGAGAGAATCACCTCTGTAATGCGCTCAGCACACTCCGAGGTACCCCTCCCACGGAAGCAATAATCATTCCACGGAAAATCAAAGCAGAACGACCGCAAGACTGACCAGCTTGTGGAACCGAAATGCCACAAACGTTTCCTTTCAATAGAAGGGGGTCTTTTCTGCGGAAGACTTGAAAAGATAAAAGATGATAGAGATTGGAAGGTTATCGGAAGAACCCTGAGGAGGAAAAAGTTTAACAGTATATATATATATATATATATATATATATATATATATATATATATATTATATATATTATATATATATATATATATATATATATATATATATTCTTTTTTTATCTCACCTCTGGTGGGCAAAGGCTAGTGGCCTACTAAAATCTCCACCAGAGTTAGGGGGAAAGACGGAAACCTGGTCAAATTAAAAGTAATCAAGCGATATATATATATATATATATATATATATATATATATATATATATATATATATATATATATATATATATATATATATATATATATATATATATATATATATATATATATATATATATATATATATATTGTTAAAAACTGTTAACTGATTTACTCGCACCTGTAAAAGTAATGCTTTTTTATTAAATGTTTTTTAATAT